>CAKNYM010051554.1:28589-52170 GCA_932195095.1 Andricus curvator
ACAAATTCAAGATTTGGATCGGGAAAGGGCTTATTTTGTGTTTAATTATCAAAAAATTATCTCATCGGATCGGTTAAGGGCTTATTTTGTGTTTAATTATCAATAAATTATCTAGTTCGATCGGATAAGGGGCTTATTTTGTGTTTCATTGTTAAGAAGTTATTTAGCTGGATCGGGAAAGGGCTTATTTTATGTTTCATGGTCCAGAAATGATTCATTTGAAACAGAAAAAGGCTTATTTTGCGTTCGATTATAAATAAATTCAAGGCTTGATTCTGGATAGGGCTTATCTTGTGTTTGATTTCAAAACCATCAACTATTTTTATTGGAAGAAGGCTTATTTTGAGGTCAGTTATAAATAAATTTGAGGGATGGATTCGGGAAATCTTTTGTTTAATGTTTATTTACGAACACATTCAGGATTTAGATCGGAAAGGGCTTATTTTGTCTCTAACTTTAAATAATAAATGAAATTTGATTATTTTTTATGTTATTTTTCAAAATTGAAACAAAAACTACGCGTCCTATCAAAAATGATTAATACTAAATTTGTGGATATTTTTTGGCTACAGAATTTTTCTTAACAAATTTTTTTTTTCGGCTCTTCTATAGTTTGACTGAAAATGTCTGATATTTTAGTTTTTTGTGTGCCCTGGTTTTTTTTAAACTTTATTTTATTAATTTACCGTTTTATTTTTAAATGATGTGAAATTTAATAATTCATTTAATAGTTAATAATTATTTAATTAATAATTCATTTTAAAGTACTTTTAGTTATGACAACAACAAATTAGAATCGTTATCAGTCTCGTGACTGGTCAGATATGAAATTCTGTAACACATGCGTTTTATTTTGCTTTGAATACTTTGATAAGGCACATGACCAGACGTCCGTGCCTCTAGTTATTTTGCAGCTTACGATAAAATTTTGAGTTTCTTGACATTTTAGTGTCAATGTTATCACTCCTATCTCGTAAGATAATTAAATAATAACTGATTTATCTAGTGATCGAGGAGATTAATTATCTACGTTATTATGATTAATTAATTACTGATATAAGACTCTCAAGTATTTGCACTGCGAAATTGTTTTTTTCAACTCGAAATACTTTCTTCCTTAAATTAATTTACTTTAAAAAATTCGATTATTGAAAAATGAAGTCGCTATCTTATTTATTATTTTCTTGAATAACGTAATTTGATTTACTCGAATTTTTATTTGCAAAAAATAAATATTATGTTCATCACTTGATAAAAATTCTAAATGTAATTTCTTCCGTGATTTGGAAAAACACCATTAACTGCAAACAATCGAAAAATGATTTTTTTATATCGTTGGAATCGTGAAAAAAAGATACACCTGATTATTGAAATATTTTTTAAAAATTGTTAATAACTTTAAAAATAATTATTGCATAATTTTTGGAAAACACCGTTAACTGCAAAGATTGGCGAGTTGTGATTTGAGAGAGAGCCGTAACTGACCGTTAACTGCAGGCCGTAACCAGTGCTCCCAATCATGCTCCCCAACCGCACTGCGCATGCGTCGAGCCGAATTCCTGATTGGCTGCATAGCGCGCGCTTATTTAAAATGTTGAAAATATGCAAATTAATTGTTTTAAACAAATAATAATTATAAAATGTATGAAAATACATTTTTTATTGCAAAATATACTTTCGCAGTCATAAATATAATAATTATTTGATTTCACTGCTGAAAACACATTATTTCTTCGTACATCGAAGATAGACCAATTTTTTATCAAAATTAATTTCATATTTTTTTCCATACAAAAATATTAATTATCAATTAAAAATTATAATATTATTATTCATATTAATAATATATATACAGTTACAGAATAATGTGTTTTCAGCAGTGAAATCGCTATGCAACCAATCAGAAATACGGCGCGACGCATGCGCAGTGCGGTTGGGGAGCAAGATTGGGAGCACTGGCCGTAACGGGCAGTTACGGACTTCACCAAAATTATTAAACGGCGATTTCGAGCCTTCGTGATTTCGGAGAGGTCCGTAAGTGCTTACGGTGTTCTCCGGAATCATCGAACCCCGAGAAAAAAGGTTTGTGATTCGAGAAACGCCGTAACTGCACTTATTATTAGTTATTATATTCTTTTGCCGTGAACGGCGTTTTCTCAAATCACGGCGGGCCTATTTCTGAGGTCCGTAATTCGAAGAGCGCCGTAACTGCCCGTTACGGTGTTTTCTCGAATTTCAGCATCCCAATCAACACCGTTAACTGCATTTTAGATAATTAATCAACATTTTTTAACAATTTTTCTTGCAAAAATGAAAAGATCGTATGCAAATTACTCAAGAACAACAAAAAAAAATTTCGGCTTCGTTCATTTTGCAGTTAACGGTGTTTTCCCAAATCACGGCAGATTTGTTTAAGATGGAATAAATAAATTGATGATTTTTTAATAGCTTTTGATAAGCAAAGTTTATAGTTTGCATAATATATAGTATCGTCTCAAAAATTAGTATTGTGACTAAAAAAAAATTCCTAAAAATAGATATTTAAATGTTTGTGGTGCAATCAACTCTAATATTTAAAAAAAATAAGTGTGCCGGATGACGCGTGCCTTTCGGATTTAGAAAATCAATATTTGATGGACCAAAACCGAGGCTATAATTACCACCATTGATAGATTCGTTAAAATTAGACTGATTGAAAGTGGTAATTTACGAGCCAAATATTTGAGAACAAACATCATCATTAGTATTTTTATTACATGAATAGCGACTGAATAAGACTAAGTACTAAAAATAAAAATTGTTTAAGTACCGCAAATGGGGCTAAGTGGCACGTTATTTTTGGTTTTTGTTAGCAAAGTGGAAAAAGAATTTGTAATTAGTTATTGATTGATCATCGAATAGTCAAGGATTTTGAAATAATAAATAAATAGACAATGAATCAAATATATTTTGAAATTAAGGATAATAAATAAATTGGTAAATAATAAATAAATAAATAATAATAAATAATTGATAAGAAATAAATTGTAAAAATTTTAATTTAAAATTTGAAACTTCAAGATTTCATCTTGAAAATTTTACAAGATGAAAGTTTAAAAAAGATTTTAAAGATTCTTGTCTTTGAATATTAATGGTCAGAGAAAATGAAAAATTAGTCAGGGATTTAGTATTTTGTTATTTTTTTTACTTTAAAAAAATTTAATAACAATAATAATCTACTAATTATAATTAATAATATATTTATAAATAATAAATGAAATATTTTTTATATTAAAATTTTTTAATTTTTTTTTATTGGAAATAAAATTTAATTTTTATATACTATATGAAATAATAATTTCGTCAATAAATTATTGTAAATACAATAATTCAAATAACATCAACAAAATTTAAATATTTTTAATAAATAATATAAATTTAATATTTATTAATTTATATATAAATAAATTTATAATCATAATTTTAATATTTATTTATATTTATTTGTTATATTATAATATGATATTTTGGAGTTTATATAAAAATAAATTTAAAAATCCTCCTACAATAGTGAATAATATTATAGTTGAATAAATTCTTGATTTATTAAGTATTAAGGAATTTAAAAAATGAAGTTTTGCGACCACCTTGATATAATATTATTTTTAGAAATTTATTTTCCTTGTATGTTAATTTTTTTTTTTTTGTACTTTCTCCTGACGATTATATGTTTAGTTAACAATTTTATTAATTGTTTGAAAATTCGTCTTTTTGGGTTAAATTTTTTTTGATTTAAAACTAAAATCGTTTTCGGTAGAGGATTCATTTTTTCAGTTGAAAATTCATATCTGGTTGAAAAACTGTTTTTTTGTTGTTTTTGAAAATTCAGTTTCTTAACTAAAAATTTAACTATTCCAGTTGATGATTCATCATTTTGGTTGAAAATTCATATCTTTGCTTGAAAGTTTAACAACTTGGATGAGCATTTTTTTTCTCTGAAAAATCTCAATTTGTTGAAAATTTGTCTCTTTAGTTTAAAGGTTCATTATTTTATTTGAAAATTCATCAGATTTAGCAGAGATGTAAGATCCTTTTTGATCAATCGGAAAATCTGGAAAAAAATGTGCTTCTGAGAAGTTGAAAAAAAAATGTTAGCTTTGTTACTAAATAAAAAATTAATCAAATTTGTTATCAAAAATCAAAAAATTTTCTACAAAGTAAATTACTTTTTGACAACAAAACAGTTGTCTTTTAAACCAAAAAGAATACTTTTCAACAAAATTTTTGAATTTTTAACAAAGTATATTAATTTTAAATCAAATAGTTTTATTTTTAACCAAAAAAGATGAAACTTAAAACAAAATTAATTGTCAAACAAATAGTGGAATCAGTTACTGAAGACTATCAGAAAAGTGTTGAATTTTCTACCAAGTAGATTAATTTCTAACCAAATAATTTAATTTTCAAAAAAAAGAAGAATTTTTAAATCTACAGTTGACTTTTCAACCAAAAATTATATTTTTCAACAAAATTGTTTAATTTCCAACAAAGTAAATTTATTTTCAACCGAATAGCTGAATTTTAATAAAATAATTGAATTTTTAACAAAGTAGTTAAACTTTGAACCAAATAGCTGAATTTAAACAAAAAAAAAAGAATTTTCAACAAAATACTAAAATTTTTCACAAAATAAATGAATTTTTGACTAAAAAAGGCAACTTAGTACCAAAAATGAAACAGTTAAAAAATCAGTTTCAAGAATATAGTTTAATTTTCAACGAAACCATTTTCAAATAAAATCAAGAATCTTCTACCAGAAGAATGAATATTAAAAAAGTTGTTAAATTTACAACCAAGTAGTTGAATTTTTAACTGAAAAAGATGCATTTTGAACTCAAAATGAAATAGTTCAACTTTGACTTGAAAAAATTAATTTTCAATAAAAAAAATTAGTTTTCAACAATATGGTTAAATTTTAACCACAGAAAATAATTTTCTACCAAAAGAGTTGAATTTTTAATAAAAAAATGACTTTTTAACAAAATTGTTGAACTATCGCGATTGTGGATTAATTTTTTTACGAGACAGTTGAATTTTTAACCAAGATCATGAATTTTCAACCGTAGTTTACAAGTGGATTATGCCGGATTACACGTAGATTATTCCGGATTAGATCTGGATTACTCCAGATTAGAACTGGATTACGCTGGATTACAAGTGGATTATTCGGATTGCAAGTGGATTACTTCGGAATACATGAATAACCACGCACTAAAAGTGGATTACTCCGGGTTACAAGTGGATTACTCCGAGGCACAAGTGAATTACTTCGAGTGAAAGTGGATTACTCTGTGTTATAACTGGATTACTGCGAGTTACAAGTGGACTACTCTGATTTACAATTGGATTACTTTGGATTATTTCGGCCTACAATTATATTACTGAGGAGTACTATGATTACTCCAAAGTACTTGAATTACCCCAGATTGTAAGTGGATTACTCCGAGTTACAAGTGGACTACTCCCGGTGAAAAGTTGATTACTTCGGGTGAAAGTGGATTACTTCGGAATACTCGGATTACTGTGGATTACTTGAATTACCGAGGATTACAAGTGGATTACTCCTAATTACAAGTAAATTACTTCGGATTATTCCAGCTTACAAGAAAAATACTTTAGAATAGTGGGATTATTCCAAATTATTCGAATGACCTCACACTAAAAGTGGATTACTCTGGGTTACAAGTGGATTACTTCGAGGTACAAGTGAATTAATTCGAGTGAAAGTGGATTACTCCGAGTTATAACTGGATCACTGCGAGTTACAAGTGGATTACTCCTATTTACAAGTGGATTACTTTGTATTATTCTGGCCTGCAAGTAGATTACTTAGGAATACTAGGATTACTCCAAAGCACATGAATTACCCCAGATCATAAGTGGATTAATCCGAGTTACAAGTTGATTACTTCGGGTGAAAGTGGATTACTTCGGAATACTTGGATTACTTGAATTACCGAGGATTACAAGTGGATTACTCCGAATTACAAGTAAATTACTTCGGATTATTCCAGTTTACAAGAAAAATACTTCAGAATAGTGGGATTACTCCAAATTATTTGAATGACCTCGCATTACAAGTGGATTACTGCGAGTGACAAGTGGATTACTTAGGGTTACAAGTGGATTACTTTTAATTATTCTGGAATACAAGCGGAATACTTCGAAAAACTGGAGTTACTCCGAATTACTTGAATTACCTTCGGATTACAAGTGGATTACTCAGGGTTTTTGCGTAGCTGACTTCGCATTATTCCTACTTATGAGTGTATTACGTCGGAATACTTGGATTACCATGAATTAATTGCATTATCCCGCATTATCAGTGGATTACCCCGGATTACAAGTGGAATACGGCGGATTATTCTGGCTTACAAATTAATTACTTAGGAATACTGATATAACTCCGAATTTCTTGAATTACTCCAGGTTACAAGTGGATTACCCCGGATTATGAGTAGATTACTTCGCATTGTTTTTACTTACGAGTGGATTACTTCGGAATACTTGGAGAACTATGAATTACTTGAAATATCCTGGATTACAAGTAGATTACTCTGGTTATAAGTAGATTACTTCGCACTATTCCGACTTACGAGTGGATTTCTGCGGAATACTTGAATTACTATGAATTACTTGAGTTATGCCGGAATACAAGTGGATTACTCTGCTTTACAAGTAGATTACGGCGGATTGTTCCGGCTTACAAGAGCATTACTTAGGAATACTTGGATTACTCCGAATTACTTGAAATTCCTCGCATTACAAGTGGATTACTCCGGTTTGTAAGTAGATTACTTCGCATTGTTTCGAATAACGAGTGGATTAGTTTGGAATACTTAAATTACTATAAATGACTTGGATTACAAGCTTATTACTTAAGAATACTAGGATTACTCCGAAATACTTGAATTATTCCAGATTACAAGTGGCTTACTCTACGTTACAAGTGGATAGCTTCGGGTTACAAATTGATTAATTTGGGTTACAAGTAGGTTACTTTCGATTATTCCGGCTTACAAGTGGATTACTTCAGAATACTTGGATTACTATGGATTACTTGAATTACAAAGGTTTACAAGTGGATTACTTTGGATTATTCCGGCAATCATGTATATTACTTAGGAACACCGGAATTACTCCGAATTACTTAAATTACCCCGGATTACAAGTGGATTACTCCGGCTTATAAGTAGATTACTTCGCATTGTTCCGACTTACAAGTGGATTACTTTGGAACACTTGGATTACTATGAATGACATGAATTACTTCGCATCACGAGTGGAAAACTCCGGTTACAAGTGGATTACTTCGGATTATTCGAAATACACGATTACTCAGGAATACTGGGATCACTTCAAATCACTTGAATTACCCCAGATTACAAGTGGATTACTCTGCGTTACAAGTGGATTACTCTGCGTTACAAGTGGATTGCTTCGGGTTACAAATTGATTACTTCAGGTTCCAAGTGGGTTACTTCCGATTATTCCGGCTTAAAAGTGGATTACTTCGAAATACTCGGATTACCATGGATTACTTGAATTACCAATGATTACAAGTTGATTATTTCGGGTTACAAGTAGATTATTTCGTGTTACAAGTTGATTACTTTGGGTTACAAGGGGGTTACTTCGGATTATTTTGGCTTACAAGTGGATTACTTCAGAATACTTGGATTACTATGGATTACTTAAATTACATCGTGGGTGTGGTGAGCCCAACTTGTAGTTATTTACTGCAAGAAATTATCCACCTAGAAACACTACCCAAATCGGGTAGTGTCACGCCTACCCTGAAAGGGAAATGGCTTAATGGTATACTACAAAGGTTTACAAGTGGATTACTTCGGATTATTCCGGCATTCAAGTATATTAGTCAGGAATACTGGGATTACTCCGAATGACTTGAATTACCCCGGATTACAAGTGAATTACTCCAGCTGATGAGTAGATTACTTCGCATTGTTCTGTCTTACAAGTGGATTACTTTGGAATACTTGGATTACTATGTATGACATGAATTACCCCGCATTACGAGTGGAATACTCCGGTTACAAGTGGATTACTTTGGATTATTCGGATTACACGATCACTCAGGAATACTGGGATTACTCCGAATTACATCAATTACGCTGGAGTATAAGTGGATTACATCGTGGGTGTGGTGAGCCCACACTTGTAGTAGTTATTTACTACAAGAAACTATCCACCTAGAAACACTACCCGAATCGGGTAGTGTCACGCCTACCCTGAAAGGGAAATGGCTTAATGGTATACTCCGGCTTATAAGTAGATTACTTCGCATTGTTACGACTTACAAGGGGATTACTTTGGAATACTTGGATTACTATGAATGACATGAATTACTCCGCATTACGAGTGGAATACTCCGGTTACAAGTGGATTACTTTGGATTATTCAGATTACACGATTACTTAGGAATACTGGGATCAATCCGGATGACTTGAATTACCCCAAATTACAAGTGGATTACACTGCGTTGGAAGTGGATAGCTTCGGGTTACAAGTGGGTTACTTCCGATTATTCCGGCTTACAAGAGGATTACTTTGAAATACTCGGATTGCCATGGATTACTTGAATTACCAATGATTACAAGTTGATTATTTCGAGTTGCAAGTAGATTATTTCGGGTTACAAGTTGACTACTTTGGGTTACAAGGGTGTTACTTCTGATTATTTCGGCTTACAAGTGGATTACTTCAGAATACTTGGATTACTATGGATTACTTAAATTACAAAGCTTTACAAGTGGATTACGGCGGATTATTCCGGCATTCAAGTATATCACTTAGGAATACTGGGATTACTCCGAATGACTTGAATTACCGCGGATTACAAGTGGATAACTCCTTCTTATGAGTAGATTACTTCGCATTGTTCCGGCTTACAAGTGGATTACTTTGGAATACTTGGATTACTATGAATGACATGAATTGCTTCGCATCACGAGTAGAATACTCCGGTTACAAGTGGATTACTTCGGATTATCGGATTACACGATTACTCAGGAATACTGGGATTACTCCGAATGACTTGAATTACCCCGGATTACAAGTGAATTACTCCGGCTCATAAGTAGATTACTTCGCATTATTCCGGCTTAGAATTGGATTACTTTCGAACACTTGGATTACTATTAATGACATGAATTACTTCGCATCACGAGGGGAATACTTCGGTTACAAGTGGATTACTGCGGATTATCGGATTACACGATTACTCAGGAATATTGGGATTACTCAGAATTACTTTAATTACCATAGATTATAAATGTATTATTCCGGATTTGTCGAATTACTAGTTTGGATAACTGAGCGGATTACTGCAGTTGTTTTTCGCTCGATGGTATCTAAAATGCGTCAGACGCCAAACTTATCAAATATTTTTTTATATTCGATCAAGAACCGAAGTTTTAAGTAGGTCAATGAGAACCGATCTTTAGTGAACGGTAGCAAGGCTTAGTGTCCCTGTTTACTAAAATTTTTTTGTAAGATAATTTCGAAACATGTCTTTCAAAATTCAAATTGTGTAACAAACTTGCACAGAGAGGCTTGAGAAGAATTATACTTCTGAAAATTAGTTTATCAAAAAATGAAAACATATAGTCATAAAATTCCATTTGTTTAAGATAATTGCACAAAAAGACTTTAAATGGAAGAGTAACAAAATAAATAAATAAATAAAATAAAAAATAAACAAAAATAAATAAAAAATAATAATAATATAATGAGCAATAAGCAATATTGTAAGCGGATCATTAGAGACAGTTATATAACAAAGTAAAAAAATAACTGTCTCTAATGAGCCGATTGCAATGTTGTTTGGAAACATAATTCTTCCATTTAAAGTCTTTTTGTGCAATTATCTTAAACAAATTGAACTTGTTGACTGTATGTATTTTTTTCAAACTGATTTTTGGTAGCATAATTCTTTTTCAGCCTTTTTGTGTAAGTTTGTCACACAATTCGACTTTTTGAAAATTATGTTTCTAAATTTCCTTTAAAACAAAATTTTTTATAGTTTTATTTACTGCCGTCCAATTTTCAATTATTTTTAATATTTAAAATTCCAAACCTTTCCCAGCTTTCGCTAATTTTCCAGAATAGCAACCCCGAATGTGCCATTGAGCCATAATAATTTTCTGATAAAATTGTAATTAAAAACAGAAAATTTCAATTTATAATTATATTCCTATTGTAAGAATCTAGTTATTTTGATCAAGTGAAAAGCGTTAAATGCACATTAAGGTGGTCCAAAAATGCATTGAAATTTTTTTTTCGAATTTTTGTGCATATCGCCCGGAAATTTGTTCTAATCCACAAAAAATAAATTCATTTTTTTCTGTTTTGAAAAAAATGATGAAATGAAGTTTGATTATTAATAATTTGATAAATTAAAAAAACTATTATTTTTTTATTAATAATTATTAATAATCATAGTTAATTAATGTCAACAAACCTAATTGTTTATACAATAAACTTTTCTTTTTAATAATATTCTCTTTGAATAATAATGCTAGAAATTGCATTTTTTTCGGAAATTTTGAACTTTTTATCCACTCTTCTATTAGAGTGAAGTAATAAAAAATTCAAGTGAACAAACATAATTGTTTAAGCAATTTATCACTATTGTTAATAATATTCTCTTTGCTTCATGGTAGAAAGTTGCGGTTTTTTCTGAAATTTTCAACCATTTGTCTATTTTTCACTTTGAGTAACTTAATAATTAATTAAAATTAGGAAAAATTATTTTTTAAACAAATTATTATTGTTTAGAACTATTTTCATCTATATTAATTCCAGGCATTTGCGGTTTTTTCTGAAATCTTTAACTTCGATTTGCCTTTTTATTTATGAACAAATAATGAATGAACATTAGAGAGAATCATATTTTAAACAATCTCTCTCTTTTTTGTGAATATATATTTTTCTGAAATAAAACAGATATTTGAAATATTCTAATATTTATATATATTATTTGTTCCTAACTTACATTACTTATTAATTCACGCAGTAAAAAGTTGGCAAAAAGTTAAAATAATGATATACAAGAATAAATTGTTCAAACAATTATTTTTGTTAACTCGCATTAATTATTACTGTACTTAGTGTGTGAAAAGTTGACAAAAAGTGGTAAATTTCAGAAAAAACCGCAACTATCTCGCATTGTTAGAGGAGAAGATAGTTTTCAACAAGAATAATTTGTTTAAATAATTAAGTTTCTTAAATTTCAATAATTGTTACCAAACTCTGTATGAAGAGTGGACAAAAAGATTAATATTGCAGACAAAACCGCAGCTTTATAACATTATTCCAGGATAATATTATTTAAAATAATAATAAATTGTTCAATCAATTAGTTTTGTTAACTTTAATTGATTTACCTCACACTAATTAAAAATTGGACAAAAAGTGAAAATTTGGTGGTAAAACTGCTATTTGCTAGCATTATGATGAGTAAATATTATCAAAAATAATAGTAAATTGTTTAAGCAATTACGTTTGTTAACAATAATTAAGTATTGCCCCAGTCTAATTGTAAATTGCATAAAAAGTGGAAATTTTTTTTTTAATTCGCGACTTTCTAACTCTATTCTAAGAGAAAATTGCTAAAAACAGTAATAAATTATTTAAACAATTTACGAAAACATCGAATTATCAAAATAAAGTAGTATTTTATGTATGAGAAACAATCTGCATTAAAAAAACCGCAAAGAAATCATAATTGGCGCCAAAAACTCGCAAAACCCATTTTTTCACTTATGGGGTTTTTTGGGAGCCTATATAACAGACTTATGGGAGTAATATTTAAAAAGTAATATTTTGTTTATATTCTATGGGTAACTGTGAAGAGGAATGTTGAGTTTTAACTCGATTTACCTAATATTGACGGGGTCCATATCATATCACATGCGGCAAGACTCTCTGCGGCATGTCTCATCTGCGGCATGTCTCATCTGCGGCATGTCTCATCTGCGGCATGTCACAACAGCGGCATCTCTACCTAGCGGCTTCTCTCCTGCGCGGCATATCTCACAATGAAATTAACATTTATGCGGCATCTCTCACCAGCGGCAAGTCTCCCAGTGGCATCTCTCCCCTCCAAAAAAATGTTGAGTACAAATAAAAATGGAAAAACTGTGGCAAGTCTCGCAGGACTTGTTGTCTCGCCGACGGCATCTCTCATCCGGCAAAAATGTTCTAGTCCATATTGAAATGGCAAAACTGCAAAAAGCCTCATAGGACTGATTGTCACATCTGCGGTATCTCTCATCAGCGGCAAGTCTCCCGAGCGGCATGCCGCTCGGGAGACTTGCCGCAGTTTTGCCATCTTTAGAACTGCTTAGAAAATTTTCTTATTGGAGAGATGCCGCTCGGGAGACTTGCCGCTGGTGAGAGATGCCACAGATGTGAAAATCTATCCTGGGAGACTTGCTGCAGTTTTCTCACTTTGACATGGACTTGAAAATTTTTCCTGGATGAGAGATACCACTGGGGAGACTTGCCGCGAGTAGGACATGCCGCAGATGTGACAATTAGTCCTGTGAAGCTTTCTGCAGTTTTGCCATTTCAATATGGACTTGAAAATTTTTGCCGGATGAGAGATGCCGCCGGGGAGAAAATACGTCCTGGGAGACTTGGCGCAGTTTTCCCATTTTTATTTGGAATTAAAAAAATTTTTGGAGGGGAGAGATTCCACTGGGAGACTTGCCACTGGTGAGAGATGCTGCAAAAATGTCACTTTCACTGTGAGAAATGCCGCGCGGGAGAGAAGCCGCTAGGTAGAGATGCCGCAGTTGTGACATGCCGCAGATGAGACATGCCGCAGGTATGACTTGCCGCAGAGAGACTTGCCGCATGTGAGATGATATGGACCCCTACTTGAGTACATATTATTGAATATTATTGAGTACATACATATGATAATTTTATCTCAGTATTGACTCTTTATACATGAGTCGGTCTTATCAAGATCTATATGTACGATTTCAATTGCATCTTCGATCAATTTGTGTCGCGTGCCCTCATCTATCAGTTCAGTTCAATTTTGTTTTTGTGACGACATAATTGGTTCTCTGTCCGTGTAATTTGTACAATAAACATCAAAGTTAAGAAAGAGCGAGGTCGTTTACTTATGCTGTTTAACTTCCTTTTGCTTCCTCATAGAGGAAGCTTTGTAATGGTAACCTTTTCAAAATTTTTAAATTCATTCAATTAAACCTTCCTCAATGTAAAAATGTCTAATACAATGTTGTAAGCAATTGTCCGGATGTGTATGTGTGGATATGTGTGTGGATGTGTGGATGTCACACTTTTTTGTGAATACCATCAAATACGATAACTGAAAAACGGTTGCAGATAAATTGATGAAATTTGGAGGGCTTATTTTCCTCACTAATATCTTGAAACTGACCGAAGGATTTCTAAAAATATTCACTGAATTTTTTTTTCTGCACTCCATAATATTTTGAAAATCGGGTTTTCATAGTCAAACTTTTTTCATTAGCATAATTCAAAGTTGATGCAAGGATATAAAAGATTCCTTGGTTCGAGACAAATCGATTGACCTATAATATTAATACATTTTATTGAAGAGTAGGGAAGTTATGGTAATTTATATATTTTGAAAATCGGTTTTTTATAGTAAAACTTTTTTCATTAACATGATTTAAAGTTGATGTAAGAACAGAAGAGATGTGTTGACCCGTGCAGAAATTTCGATCTGGCCCCGATCGGGGCCAGACTGGGCCAAATCGGGTCCAGATCGGGAATCCTGATCGGGGCCAGATCGCGGATGAAACACACACCCAGACCGGGGCCAGGTCGGGACTCCCGATCGGGAAACCCGGTCGGTGCCCGATCGGTGCCCGATCAGTCTGATTATAATCCAGTTTATGAATTTCGCGTATAAAGAGCAAATTTTAAATTATAAACTTTTATTTATTTAAAACCGAAATAACATACATTTAATTTAAGCAAACTCGAAACTAGTGCATGGTCCTCTCCTTTCGACGGCCACCCCAATCTTTGGAATTTCCAATAATGGTTTCAATGTTTCTTTTCAAATTTAGCACAAATAACAGCTGGAAATATATATAATCGCATCATTATTTTAAGTTAAAATTAAAGTAGTACGGGCACCCCAAGAACAGGTTTCAGAAAAAAATGTTTAATTATACTTTTAAGAAACGTAAAATTATTGTCGATGGTATAAATTGCCAGGAGAAGGTTTGCTTTTTATGAAAAAATGTAAAATTACCTGAAATATAAAAAACCAATGTTCAACAAAACAGCTGAATTTTTCACCGAGAAAGGTGATTTTTATCTGAAAATTTAAATTCTCCATTTTTGATTAGAAATTTATCCTTTATAATTTGAAAATTCAACTATTTGTTAGAAAATTCATGTGAGGAAAATTCATCTTTTCGAATTAAAAATTCAACAATTTTGTTGAAAATAAATGTTTTTGTTGTTGTTAAAAATTTGTCTTTTTTATTGAATTCAACTGGTTGAAAATTCGTTTTTTTTTCATGAAAATTAGTTTTGTCAACTGTAATTTGGACGATTCATTTATATGGTTGAGTATTTGACTTTTTGGATTAAAAATTGAACTACATACTCTATTAAAATTTCATCTAGTTTCTTAAGGTTGGAAGTTGAACTACTTAGTTCAAAGTTTTATTTGTTGGTTGACGAATCGTCTTTTATTTAAAAATTGAACTACTTTGTACAAAAATCGATTTTTGTTGGTTGAAAAATGATGTTTTTCAATTGAAAATGTAAATATTTCATTTCTGGTTGAAAATTGAGTTCATGAGTTCAAAACTGGCCTTTTTTATAGTAAATCAATTTACCTGGCTGAAAATTCATGTATTTTCTGAAAAAAATCTTTTTTTCAGGTTGAATTGAACTGTTTTTGATTTAAAACTAAGACCTTTTTTGACTGAAAGTAAAAATTACTTGGTTAAAAGTTAAAGTTAAAGTTTAAACTTGTTCATAAAAATGAAACAATGTGGTAGAAAATGACATTTTTGTTGAAAATTCATTTTTTTTGTTATAAATTTAATAATTTAGTTAAAAATACATATTTTTGGATTGAAAATTCAACTATTTAGTTGAAAGTTGAACTACTGTGTCAAATATTTACTTTTTTTAAAAAGATTCACCCCTTTGGTTGAAAGTTAAACTTTTTTGTTGAAAATTTTTTTTTTTTTTTGTTTTGTTAAAAGTTAATTTCTTACCTGAAAATTGAACTATTTCATTTTTGGTAAAAAAATATCTTTCTTCAGTTGCAAATTCAACTATTTAGTTTGAAATTCATCTTTCTTGATTGACAATTCATCTATTTGTTTAAAGATTCAACTTTTCAGGTTAAAAATTCAACTGTCTTCAGAAAATAAGCCTTTTTGCTTGAAAACTGAACTATTTCGTTAAAAGTTAAACTAATTTCTCAAAAATTAGCTATTTTTGCTTGACAGTTCAACTATTTGATTGTTAATGCAACTGTTTGGTTGAAAATAATTTATTTTAGTTGAAAATTAATTTGCTTTTGTTGAAAATGCATCTTTTTGGGTTGAAAATTCAACTTTTTTGTTGATAATACAATATATTTTGATTTTAAATCATAGGAATCTAAAGTGTTTCATATTAAATTAAATATGCGGTATTTACAAAAACAATCCAAAAATGGTAAAATAATTTAGATTAATAATAATTAAACTGGTCCCGAGAAACTAAAATAAAAACAGTTCATGACAGCATTTATAGGATGAAAGTTGAAGAGTGTTCCAAAATGTTAAAATTTGTCAACGAAACAAAAAAACAGTGTAAAAAGTATTCAGTAAATTACCTTGCTCATCTTACTCCTTGGCCCAAACGTAATCCAAAAGACAGGGCAGAAGAAGAAATACTGTTGCTAAATTTCCCATTTCACATCGCGGAAAAAGAGATATAACCACACTTCTCGACATTCGAACACATACTCCAAATTTTGTGCCTCGAACAAATTCATAATTTGAACAGATTGATCAATATTGAGTTCCGGATCACTTACATTACCATCTATAATAATTTCATCTACATTTATTGAGAAAAGACAAGTTAATTGATGTTTAATTTATCAGAGGTTAGTTTTCAATGAGCCGCAGAGCGTAATTACTTACTTTAATTTTCCTCACTCAGGTTTCGAGGTATATTGGCTAGTGCTCGATGCCTCCGAACAAGTGGCGTACTCGCCTTAGGCATTTTCAATGATAGACAGGATATTACAAACGAGTAATATTCGAAATTCACTGCACTGTCAAAAAACAATACCCAGCACTAATTCTGTGAGCGCATGGAGATGGCGTTTCAGTAGGAAATCGGTCTGGCCCGGTCTGGCCCAAGTATGGGTCACAGAGTTCTACCGATCAGGGCCAGATCGGGAATCCCGATCGGGGCCAGATCGGTATTACGTACGAAATCGGGCGCTTTCTGCACGGGGATTCGAGACGAATCGATGCACCTATACTATTAATACATTTTATTGAAGAGTGAGGAAGCTGCGGTAATGCATAATATTTGAAAATACGGTTTTTTATAGTAACACTTTTTTCATTAGCATAATTCAAAGTTGATGCAAGGATATAAAAGATTCCTTGGTTCGAGACGAATCGCTTGACCTATAATATTAATACATTTTATTGAAGAGCAGGGGAGTTATGGTAATTTATATATTCTTAAAATCGATTTTTATAAGAAGAAAATTAGAAACACAATATCGTCAAGTCAATCTGTGCAAAAATTCTATTCTTGAACAAAAAGACTCAGAAACATTATGCAACCAAAAATCAGTTAGTTTGAAAAAACATATTCGAAAAGCTCAATATATGAAAAAGAATTGCATAGAAAGGCCTCAAAATATGCTTCCAAACAACATTCTAATCGGCTCATTAGAGACAAGTATATAACTAGAGGGAAAAAAAGGGAGAGAATTAGGAAAGAGACCACCAAGCCATCCTCACTCTCATTACCTTTCTCTTACTCCGTCTTTTTTATACTACTTTTGGGAACCAACAGTGATCGTTTTTCCTATCACCTTTATCCTTTCCGAGTCCGATTATTATAAAATAAAATTTAATTTATAAGGAGATATTTTTTCATCAACAAGCTTCTGTTGTGTAATTTTGTGCACTTACAAAAGTTTAATGACAATTTAATTTCTTATGATTAAAAACAATTAAAAATAAAAATTGATATTATGATATCCTGGTACTTATCAAAAGTTAGGTTGCCAGAGGGTTTTCAGATATTACTTATTCATTTAAATCAAGACTTTCAATAAATGAAGGCATGACACCCTTAACACCTGCAATAATGGTTGTCTAAGGAAGATTCAATAGAATACTTTAACAAGTTTCTTTGAATATGTATACTGTGTTATACTAAAATGCATAGATATTATGCTTTTGACAATTAAAAATGAAAATTTTCCAAACTTTACTGTTTTTTATAGAGCAGAATTTTATTCACTAACTATCACTTTATAATGTAAGTTTTTTCATTATAATTTTTAATCTTTAATTAATGATTACGAATAAGATTATGATTAATCACTAACTTTATTTTATTGATTAAATTATATATTATTGAATGTAAATAAAGAATAAAAAATATTTGTTTTTCCTGTTCCTCAATCTCTTCAGTGAGTTTCACTGGTTGTAACAGAAAACAAAATTTTTGGTGCTGTATGAATTGTCCTTGATATTTCAGATATCTTTAATCTTTAATTTAAAAATTCAAAATATTTAGAGAGAATTTTTAAAATTACAAAAAAAAAAGGCAAACGAAACCTAGAGATGAAAACAATGAAATAGATTGATTTATTGAGTATTATGTCACTGGGATAATTGCATTTTCAAAAATGGGGAAAATATTTCAAGGACCAGTTTCAGAGGAATTTTTTCCAACATTTGTTTTTTATGACGTTAGACTGTCTCTGGTCTAGGAAGGGGGGTACAGTCAAAGAGGTTGGGCTACACTGTACTTGAGTTCTTATGAAAATGGGCACAAACCAAAATCTGTCAATTTCAAAGGGAGTTTTCGTTCTTCTGTTTTTTCCTTTGTAAAATGATTTCAGTATTCAGGGTGACCTGGTACGGTTCAGTCGCTCTAGATGAAAGTTTAAATTTTCATAATAACCATTTTTTAAGAAGTATGTGCAAAATAAAATATTACTAAAAAATACTGTTAGATTATAAAGTGAAGCTAAACTGGAATTTTGAAATAGCAATAAATAAAAAAATAAAATTTTGAATTAAATTTCCTGAAATTTCAACAAAATTTCTTTTCATTTGATGAATTTGAATTTCGAAATTTTGAAGTACTTTAAAAATAAAAATAGTTTTTAATTTTCAATTTTAATAAAAATATATTGGAAACAATTCTTTTGTTATCATCCATAAACATTCGTATTGTGATTGTGACTATATAAATTGGTGTTGTGCCGATGGATTCCTTATGAGCATTCTGAAGGATAAAAAATGGAATATAGGACATAACAGCAGAAGGATAAGTCTTTGTTCTCTTTTATTGTTTTTATACTTGTAGCATGAAAGATTTCCGAAATATTACGGATTGACACGTATACCGAAAATTTAAAGTTTAAAATTCGTCCAAGAGGAAAAAATTAAAATAATGTAAATAACATTATGACAATAAATTTCAGTCTCATATGAACATACATTACTAATATTAAGCATAAAATAGATCAATGTTTTCGTAGTATCCTATAAAATTTGTCTCTAACTTGTCTCTAAACTCTAAACTTGTCTCTAATGAGCCGATTAAAATTTTGTTTGTAAACATATTTTGAGGCCTTTCTATGCAATTCTTTTTCATATATTGAGCTTTTCGAATATGTTTTTTCAAAATAACTGATTTTTGCACAGATTGACTTGACGATATTGTGTTTCTAATTGTCTTCTTAAAAAATGTAACAAACAGAGACATTAAGCCATAGACCCTGATATTTGTTCTTTTGGGTTCGGATTTTAATGCCGTTCTCAGTGAATAGGTTTCTGGGTCAACCTTCCATTTTTATAGTAAAAATTTTCTCGTTCTCATAATTTAAAGTTGATGCGAGAATATAAAAGTTGTGATGATTGACCCCTGGCATTGACACATTTTATTGAAGAGTAAGGAAGCTGTGGTAATGCATAATATTTGAAAATACGGTTTTCTATAGTAAAACTTTTTCCTTCAACATAATTCAAAGTTGATGCAAGAATAAAAAAGATTCCTTGGTTCGAGACGAATCGATTGACTTACAATATTAATATATTTTATTAAAGAGTAGGGAAGTTATGCTCAATTATAATATTTGAATCATCTGTTTCAAACAGAAAAACTTTTTTCATCGACATAATTCAAAGTTGATGCATGAATAGAAAAGACTTTTTTATCATAATTTTTCAAATAGAGTAATTCTAAAAATTTTTGTAAAGAAATCACAAAGATGGAAATGACCACCACATAATTATAAATACAAACAAATAAGTGGAAACACTCGAGATCGAATTCACAGCTAGTTTATTTAAACAAAGGGAGCGTGCACATTAGGGTGGTCCAAAATTGCATTGGAAAATTTTGTTTTCAAATTTTTATGCATATCGCCCGGAAATTTGTTCGAATCCACACACAAATAAATCCACTTATTTTTCTAGAAAAAAAAAATATATGTTTAGAGGTGATATTTCGGGTTCAGGCGGTCTCAAAACGTAGACATTTGACAAAAACTCGGGAGGTCAAATTTTACACAAATCTAATACCCTCTCTGATGATAATGTAAAAAATGCTAGCGCAAAAATAAATTTTTCAAAAAAATCGATATTTTCTTCCAAAAGAAAACAATTTTACCACTTTTTGACAAGTGTCCGGAAATTTGTCAGAATTCACAGAAAAATAAATCCATTTTTTTTTAAGAAAAAAGACGTTTTTGTATATTTTATTCAAAATCGTCAATATTAGCCGGGTCGAGTTGAAAATCAACATTTATCTTCACGAATAGCCATAGAATGCGAATAAAATATTACTTTTCAAATATAACCCCCATAAGTTTTTTTTATAGGTTCCCGAAAAAAACTCCATAAGTGAGAAAATGGGTTTTGCAAGGTTTTGGCGCTAATTATGATTTTTTTTGCGGTTTTTTGAAATGGAAGTTGTTTCTAATGCACAAAATACTACTCTATACAGATAATTAGATATTGACATAAATATTTTAAACAATTTATTATTGTTTTTAGCAATTTTCTCTTAGAATAGAGATAGAAAGTCGCGGTTTTTCAAAACTTTCCCACTTGTTATCAAATTTTTAATTGAAGTGAGGTAAAAGTTGATAATTTTGACAAAAATAATTGTTTAAACAATTTATTATTGTTGCTAATAGTATTCTCATTGAATAATGCTAGAAATCGCGGTTTTTTTCTAAAAATTTCAACTTTTTATCCACCTTTCACTTTAAGTGAGTTAATGTTTATTTCAATTCAGCCAAAATAATTGTTTAAACAAATTATTATAATTGCTTATAGCTATATTCTTCTATATTAATACTAGATAGTTGCGGTTTTTTCTTTAATTTTTTACTTTCTGTACACTTTTCAGTTAGAGTGAAGTAATATTTAATTCAAGTTAACAATAACAATTGTTTAATAAATTTACTACTATTTTCAATAATATTTTCTTTGCTTATTGGAAGAAAGTTGCGGTTTTTTCTGAAATTTGTGACTTAAAAATTATTTCAATTCAGCAAAAATTATTCTTCAAACTAATTATTATTGTTTATAACTATCTTCATCTATATTAATGCCAGTGAGTTGCGATTTTTTTCTGAAATTTTTATCTTTTTGTTCACTTTTCACTGAGTGAGGTAAAAATTAATTCAAGTTATCAAAGATAATTGTTTAAACAATTTATTATTGTTTATAACTATATTCTCTTAGATAAGTGCTAAAAAGTTGCGGTTTTTTCGAAAATATTCTTTGATTTGCCTTTTCATTTATGAACAAATAATCAATAAACATAAGATCACATTTACGTGAATATATTTTTCTGAAATAAAACCGAAATTTGATATATTCTTCAAATTTTCTATATGGATCATATTAAATGTAAATGTTCCTTGATGAAGCTACTGAGGGCCTTTTTGTTCAAATTAATATTAATATTTATTTTTTTTTCTGGCAATTATCTAAGGAAAGATAATTATGAACAATAATAAATTGTTTGAACAATTATGTTTGTCAACTTGCATTAATTATTACTTTACTAATGAAGTGAAAAGTTGACTAAAAGTGGAAAATTTCAGAAAAAACCGTAACTTTCTAACATTATTCAAAGATAATATTATTGAAAATAAGAATAAATTGTTTAAACAAATAAGGTTGTTAACGCTAATTAATTATTTACCTTACTCTGATTAAAACTTGGTCAAAAAGTGGAAATTTTTGTAAAACTGCAGTTTTCCAGCATTATTCTAAGAGAATATTATTAATAATAATAATAATAATAAATTGTTTGAACGAATATGTTTGTTAACATTAATTAACTATTACTGCATTAGAAACAATTCGTATTTGAAAAACGGCAAAAAAATCACAATTAGCGCCAAAAACTCGCAAACCCATTTTTTCAATTATGTGTAATTTTCTACAAAACGGTTAAATTTTGAACGCGAAAATACGAATTTTCGACAAAAAAGTTTCTTGCCGAGCATTTGTTAAATTATCAACTAAATTTATGAATATCAAACAAAACAATAAATTTTTAACTAAATAGTTGAGTTTTCAACCTTTGAAGACGAATTTTCAACCACATTGTCAAATTTTTATACAAAGAAGAATGAACAAAAAATATGACTTTTTAACAAAAAAGTGGAATTTTCAACAAAATAATTTAATTCTTAATAAAATTGACTAATTTCAAACAAAATGGATGTATTTTAAACCACATAGTTGAATTGTCTATCCAGAGGAATTTCTGTCTATCAAAAACAGAACGAATTTTCCACAAAATAGTTGAATCTTTAAAAATTGAAATAAGTTCTTGTCAATTTTAATCAACTTTCGACCAAATAGGTGAATTTTCAACAAAAAATAATGAATTCTCAATAAAAAATTGATTAATCTAATTTTCAACGAAATATTTAAATACTCAACCAAATGACAAAATTTTTAATTAATTTAAATTTCAAATTGAATAAAAATTGTAAATCTTCGAAAAATAATGATCAAATAAACCTTTAACCGAAAGAGATGAAATCTGAGGCAAAAATATAATACTAGACTTTTTAATTAAAAATAATGAACTTTCAAAAAAAAAAGTTGGATTTTCATATTGGGTTTTATTAATTCAGTTTGTATTCAATCGAAAATAAAAATTGAACTTTCTTGAAAACATGGCATAAAAGAGGAATTTTTTGGAAAGAGGAAACGAAGGGAATATGGAAAAGGATCTGTATTTAGAATTTATATATGCTTTACTTGTAAAATAAAATACCTAATTTTCATTTTTTCAAGTATTTCAAAAAAATGTATTCCCATTTATATTTCCCCTCTCTATGTCACAAATCGTCACAAACCTGCCCCCGCCTCCCCCCGGCAGCGTTACGGAGTTTTTAAACGGCTATACAAATTATTGATTTTATGCAAGTAGAAAATATAGGTTTTTCTAATATTTAAATGAAATTGAAATTTATGATCCTAACATGACATAAGGAAAATTATTTCTGATTGTAAGTAATTAATCAACTGACAGATTCCACAATACAGTAAATGCAAGAGTGACTTTTTGCATTGGTTGAAAACCTGTTTGGTAAGCGTTCTTTTTTATGAGTCATATAAACTGTATTATTATTATTATTATTAAAAAAAAAAAATTACTACTTGAAATTATTATGACTTAAAATAATATATAATAATAATATAAATAATAATAATATATATATATATATTATATATATAATATAATAATAATTATTATTATTATACCATCAAGCCATTTCCCTTTCGGGGTAAGCGTGACTCACTCGATGAGGAAGAGAGTAATGTGGGGAGGGGTATGGTCGTCGTAGGGTGGAGAGTCCAGTTATAACGTCAGTCCCACCAAACTTCGGTTAATGGAGGGGGAGTTTGGGGACAGACCTGGAACCGAGAGAGTCATAGTTGGTTAATGTTTTATACTGAGAAGGTTACCAGCCTTCAGTATACTTGTATAGTTCATATAAACGAGACAATCGTTTATAATGTAGCCGTTAGTAAATTTTGAAAAAACTAAATTCAATTCATAATAGGTGTATATTTTTTTCTGTATATTCGCGAATCCAAAAGAAGATTGATTACATTTAAAATTTCCGACAGTGTGCCGCATTTCTACATCCTCATCAGAAAAGGTATTAAATTTTTGTAAAATTTGACGCCGCGGGGGGGGGGGGGGGGTCTTGTCAAATGTCTACGTTTTGAGAACCCTTGAACCCGAAAAACAG
>CAKNYM010051554.1:52570-79518 GCA_932195095.1 Andricus curvator
TTCTACATCCTCATCAGAAAAGGTATTAAATTTTTGTAAAATTTGACCCCCCCGCACACACGCAACCATCTTGTCAAATGTCTACGTTTTGAGAACCCTTGAACCCGAAAAACAGGTTTTTGCGAATGTGTGTGCATGCATGTATGTCTGTATGTATGTTTGCATATTTGTATGTATGTTTGCATGTGTGCAGGTATGTTTGTATGTGTGTATATATGTCTGTATGTATGCCTATATGTATTTCTGTATGTATGCCTGTATGTATGTCTGCATGTGTGTCTCTAGATTTTTAAACTTTTAGCACGATAACTTTCGAAAGAATTGACATATTGGATTGGGCTTTGGTATACTCTTCAAGTGTCCTAAAATGAAGGTCAAGTTTGTTAGCCAGCCATTTTGGATAATCTTTCAGGAATTTAGCGCATTTTCAAAATTTTTGAAACCACTTTCTTTTAAGATTCAAAATTTTTATGTGCTGTTAATAGTAGTACTTAAAAATACGAACAATTTAACCTTCTGACTTTTTTTCATAAAAGAAAAATTACCGGAGTTATAGAATTTACAGAATCCAAAAAAACAAACGAAAAAGAACATTTTAAGCCGAACGACGGACAATATGAAAAAATTTCAGGTTCAGAAAAAAAATTATCCTAACAACTTTTGGAATTTCATTGAAAAATCGAAAATTCAAGTGTTGACTGCACAAAAAATATTTAAAAATCAAAAATTCCATTTTGCGGGTCAAACTATGCAAGATATGAGAAAAATGAATCAACAAAAATTGTGCACGCAAAAAATATAAATAATAATATATTATATATATAATAATAATAAAATGAAATTTTTAAAAAATGCGAATTTTCTACAAAACATTTGAATTTTGAACCTGGAAAGATGAAATTTTTAACAAAAAATTTAATTTATGACCATTAGTTTAATTATGAGCTAAAATTATAAATTTTCAAACAAAAATATATACATTTTTTTAAAAGAAATGTGAAACATGTAACATGTAATATTTCATATTGTAGGATTTTTTTTAATTATTTTAAATCAAAAATAGTTTAGTTCAACCAAGAAAGACGAATTTTCAACAAAATAGTTGAATTTTCAACCAAAATGGATTAATTTTCAACCAAGTAGTTACATTTGAAAAAAAAAAATTTCCATTAAACGATTAATTAAAAAAAAAATTAATTTTCAAGAAAAGAGTTCAAAATTCAACCAGAGTTGAATTTTCAAACAAAAAGTTTATCTTTCGATTAAAGAGGGTAACTTTCTACAAAAGAAAATGAATTATCAACAACAAACATGGATCTTCAACCAAATACATACTTTAATTTTCAAGTAAAAAATGTAACAAAATTTTCAAGAAATACGAAAATTTTGTATTAATATTGATTTGATATTTTAATTTAAAAATTGCATAGGACACAAAAAAAATAATAATAACTGGTCTAATATTTGGAGAAAAGGAAAAAAATCTGCTTGAGCCTGGATTCGAACCTGGAACGCCACTATAACTGAGCGGAGCCTTAACGAATTACGTTTTGTTAACCATGTTATTAATTAATTTTTGATGTTAAAATATTAAATAACCGACTTTTGCAAATATTAGACCACTAACCGACACTATTTAATATTTTAACATAAAAAATTAATTAATACCCTGCTCAACAAAATAACCTTATTTCTAAAAATGTATATTCTGATTCGGTGACAATTCTTCAGCTTGAAGTATCCATTAGAAAAAAAATTTCACAAGGTATTCGCAAGGATATAGGTTAATGCTCCACTCATGTATAGAGGCGTTCCGGGTTCAAATCCTGGCTGAGGCAAATTTTTTTTTCGTTTCTCCCAGTATTAGACCACTAATCGACACTATTTAATAGTTTAACATCAACAATTAATTAATTCCCTGCTAAAAAAAAAACATAATTTGTTTATAAAAGTGCAGCGTTCGATTTATAGTCAGAAATCTCAGTTTATATGTAGCTGCATATGCAAAATGATGCAAAACTCGAGCACATGACTGAGCTGATAAAGGCTTGGAAACATTTTAATTGAAGTTGGTCATCACTCTTGAACAAACGTGTCCAGCCTGTTAGTCTCTCCCAATTATCTCCAGAAATATGAATTACGAGACATTTACGTCCGACCCACCCACACAATTATCAAAGTGAGTACAACTATAATTTTTCTCATTTGAAAACACTGCCTATTCTCGAAAAAAAAATTCTGTCTCACGTGCCATTCGCACCTGTCGTTATCTTGCAAACTTGAGATAAAAAGAGACGAATGAGTAAAAACTCGAGGCATTCTTTTTTGTTCGAGATTATCATCAATTACTGAGATAAGAACGGCGAAAAATGTATCTTATCTATTATAATAACATAATCTGAGACACTATTTGATGCTATTCATTTCTCATTATTACTGATAAGAATCGAACCAATTTTTGTGAGAAAAACAAAATTTTTATTTGGCGATTTTTAATTTAATGGTTGAAAATTAATGAATTAATAATAGACTTAATCGCATAAATAATTAAATTTGAAAATGGTTATATCAAGAATACTGGTATATTCTAGATTTTTTTTTAAAGAACAGCATCCTGTTTTCTTCATTTATCTGAATATTATCTTAATTATTATCGTGTTACTAGCAGTAATTGCAGGCGCGTTCACTTTTCTGGATTTTTATTTCCTAACATTAAAAATATAAGCAAATTACTAGGGTGACCAGATTTCTGTTTCACCAAACCGGAATTTGGATTTGGTTGGTTGCCTTCTCATTTTTCTTTCCTCTTTTTTATTTTTGTCACAAAAAAAAAAAATTTTTTTTTGTATCACAATAGGAGCATTTTATGGTGGTTGTCCACATTTGGTCTTTGGATTCTTGTTTTTTTTTTAGGATTTCTATGCATTAATTAGAGTATTGGACGTTAAATAGGATTTTGAATTTGATTTTAATCTAATTCAAAATTCCTCAATTTTAGTTCCTTTTTTGGGAAAAGTAACAAGTTTCCTTTATTTACAACATAGTTAGTAGTTACCGCTGATATGCTTTTCATAAATATTAAAAAAGACGTGAGCAACCACTGTTAAATCTATTTTTCATGAATTCATCAATTGTTTGATAACAAATTTTGAAAATAAAAACAAGAATCCAATGACCAAATTTGGACAAACACCATAAATTTCTCTTATTGTAATTAAAAAAAAAAATTCTGAAAAAATTTTGTTCTTACTTTGTTTTTGTTACATTTGATTTTAATCTAATTTAAAATTCTTAAATTTCCAAATTTTCTTAACAAAAAAAATAAATAAATAAGAAAAGAGAAGAAAGGGGATTTGGTTGGTTGCCTTCTCATTTTTCTTTCCTCTTTTTTATTTTTGTCAAAACAAAAAAAAAAAAAAAAAATCTGCCCGCTTCGCGAGCACATTCTCATGGCGCGCTTCGCTCGCAAGTTTGAGCGCGCCTAGGGCGCGCGACTGTTGGATCTCGCGCTTCGCGCTCGATCATATATTTATCTCGCGCTTCGCGCTCGATTATGTATCCACCTCGCGCTTTACGCTAGGCTCCTCTAGATTTTTGAACTTCGTGTTCGACTTCGATGAAAAGAAAAAGTTTGTTTGCAAATATTATAAAATTATCAAAACCTCTACATATTAAGTGATTGTTAAATTTATTTTTATTTTAGACTGAAAAGGAACTTTATTTACTCAAGGTTCTATCGACCTTAAGGAACACATTCTCATCCAGACACTCGCGCTTCGCGCTCGATATTTGATTTGAAAATCATTTGAACCGTATGATAGAAACAAAAAAGTTTGAGCGCACTTACGGCGTGCGATTTGGTAAATACACTGAGCGCGCACTTTGTGCTTCGTGTTATATGTTCTTCATATACAAATTACGAAATTTGTATTTGATTTCAAATGAAAAGTAATGATATAATTCAGGCGACAAATTTTATTAGTTAACATTTTATTTTAGCTTGTGCCGTTTATCAAAAAAGTTAATTATTTCATTTTGAATATATTCTTACCACAAAAATTGATTACGTGTGTGTAAGTCTTTTTTGAATGCACAATTTTTGTTCATTTATATGTTTTCGTACCTTGCATTTTTTTTTCAAAAATTTGATTTTTTTTACTGTCAATGTTATTTTCACGAATAAAACAAAAACCACGCATCCTATCGAAACATGAGTCACAATAAATTTGTACCTCTTCCTTGGATGAACAAATTTGGTTTCGGTCATTTTTTCGTAGCTGGTAATATTCGTCTGAAAATTTGATTTTTCTATTTTCAATGCTGTTTTTTACGAATAAAACAAAAACTACGCTTCATATCAAAAAGTGAATGATAAGAAATTTGTAGATCTTTTTTAGTTGCACAATTTTTGTGAGATGATCTTTTCTGGTATCTTGCATAGTTTTACAGCAAAATGGTTTTTTTGATTTTTCATTAATTTTTTGTGCGATCAAAATTTGAATTTTTTATTTTTCGAAAAATTCAAAAAGTTGTCATGAAAATATTATAGGGTGTTCAGGAATCAACGTTTTTCTTCTCTTGACTTTTTTTCATATCGTGCGTTTTTCGGCTTAAAATGTTCATTTTCGTTTGTTTTTTGGAATTTTGAAAATGCTATAACTTCAGTAATTTTTTTTTTATCACGAAAAGTCATAAGAATATTTTGTTCATCATTTTGCGTACTACTAATAACCGTACATAGAATTTTCAAATCTTCCAAAAAAGTGGTCTCAAAAATTTTCAAAATGTGCTCACTTTTTGGATTTTCATCCAAAATAGCTGGTTAACGAACTCGTTCTCTATTTTTCGGCCATAAAAAAGTGTGCCAAAGCTCAATCAAATCTGATCATCATTTTTTCGAAAGTTATCGTGGCTACAGACAGACAGACAGACAGACAGACTACAGACAGACAGACAGACACCTTGGTAAAAACCGTTTTTTCTGGCTCAGGGGGTCTCAAAACGTGGAGATTTGATGAAAACCGACTATGTCAAATTTTACATAAAACCAATACCTTCTCATTAGAATGAGAATGTAAAAACGGAAGAGTGGTGGAAAATCCTTAGAAGAGTCCTTGAAATATGCCATTCAAGACGGGTGCAAGATTGGCACATGCAAATTATGTCAAGAGAATGAGGCAAATAAGCCTGTTGTTATCAGAATGAAAGACTCAAATACTTCTGGTTTGAAGCGCCATCTCCGAAATAATCACCCAAAAGAATTCGAAGAGACTTATCCTTCGCAAAAAACACCAATTCAAGTATTTCTTATATATTATACAAAATAATTTATGGGAGAAGATTATATATTGAACACTGCAAAATTTTATTGCACTGAGTATACATTTTTTTTTAAATTAAAAAAAAGGGAGTCGTGGCCACCTGAGGCACCAGTCGTGGTCATAACTTATTATCGTCGAAATGAACGGTTCTGGCATTTCTGAAGCGAATAAGTAATCAAAATCATTCCTTAAATGATAAATTATTTATCTGAGCCAAAATTGTTATTTTTTAAGAAAGATGACATATTTTGGTCACCGCTGGTACCACCGCCACGACTGACTGGGGCAGTAACCCTAAATGTTCTTTCAACTACCTTAAATTTATTTAATTATTTAAAATAAGGTCTAAAAGATACAACCATTTTCAGTTGAGGAAGCTTCTACAAAAAAAAATATTGTTTTTTATTAAACTTAGGTAAAATCGTATTCATTTGAAACATGATCTGATAAGCAATTTAGAAATTTATTTATTTATTTCGAATTTTTAGTTTTCAAAAAAGTTAAAATTTTGGAAAATGCATACGGTACTTTCTTTAGAATTCTTTAGTCTTTATTATTCTTCTACTATATATACTTTCTTTCGAATTTTAGACCTTCGATCAAGGTATTTTCAATAAGAAGGTGGTTGACTGGGTGACGAGGAAGTATTTGCCTTATTCCTTTTTCGAAGATGATATGACTCAAGATATATTTCATTATTTGAAACCAGAAGTTAAACTTCCATTGCGAAATTATCTAAAGTCGGAAGTGGAACTTCGGTTTATAGAGAAACAAGCAGTTCTTATGAAAATCTTGTTGATGAATCCTTCCAAAATATCCTTCACGATCGATGGTTGGTCTTCAATTGCCCATCGCTCCTATTATGGAATTACAGGGCACTTCATCAGTGATGATTGGGTTTTACACTCCTTTGTCATCGATTTCGTAGCTTCCAATGGACGTCATACTGGTCGCGATATCTCTGAAGTTTTTTACAGCACTCTTAAAAAATATAAAATAGAAGATAAACTACAGGGCATAACTGTGGACAATGCTTCCGCTAATACAAAGTTCATGGAAGAACTATCTAAGACAATGCTTAATTTTGATGCCGAAGATCAACATTATCGTTGCATTGCTTACATTTTGAATCTGGGTGCCCAAGCAATGTTGACTATACTGCGGATAGATGACATCAAGGAAACTAATGAGAATGCTTTTAGTAGTGAAGATGAAGACCAGCTTGAAGAAGATTATGGAGATAGTGAAGATGAAAATGATAGCAGCGAGAGTGAATTCTATTCTGAGGAAAAAGGAAAAACTTCTTCACTTTCTAAGCTGAGAACTTTATTCAGTTTACTGAAGAATTCCGAGCAGTGGCGAAATAAATTAATTATTTGCTGTACCATCTGCAACGTCAAGATGATGTCTCCTAACATTGATGTTTCGACCAGATGGAATTCGACATTCGCAATGCTAATGTTAGCATTTGGAATGAAAGCAGCATTAATCATGCTCTGCCAAAACAACATGGAATTAAAACATTTGCTTATAACTGCCTATGAATGGTGTGTTTTGGAAGAAGCAACCAAATACTTGCAACATTTCAAAGTTTTATCAGACAGGCTCAGTGGAGAAAAGTATGTTACTTTGCCTTCAGTAATCGTTGGTTTCAATCTGCTCACAGATAAACTTGAAAAGGCAAAGAACGATCTGATTTTAAAACATAAAAGGACCCCAGTCGAGGAAAATATTTTGGATGCCCTTGAAGCAGCTGTCGAAAAACTTCTCAAGCACTATAGAAAGTGCCACTGGGTTTACTGCGCTATTTTAATGTTGGATCCTAGGCATAAGAGAGAGACATTTGAACTAACTGCATGGGGAAAGGAAATGGCAAAAGAATCTGTCGAGAAATTTGAAGATATCTATAAAACTCAGTATTACAAACCACAGGTACTGTTCCAAAGTTGTAGTAAAACTTTTTTTATTAAAATCAAAAGACTTAAATTTCTCATATCTAAAAATTAAAATTGGTAGATATTCTAGAAAAATTAAGAACAACAACAGTAAAAAATTTACATCTTCAATATATTCAATTTACTTAAAATATACATGAATTAAAGTGAGATTATGTCTAGCTTAATAATTATTAATGTTTTAAAAATTAAAAATTTTGAAAATCGCTTTTATAGTGCATGTCTATATTTATTATAATAATCATCATTAATGATAGATTGCTCTTGATTCGGAAAGTAAAATCTTGAAAACTACTGTGAAAGACAAAAATAACGACAAACTTGATGTGGACGTCTTATACGAATCGGATTCCGACCCAGAAGAAAGTCAGAACTCATCAGCTCCTAAAACATCAACGGGTTCAACGGATTGGAGATGGGAACTCGATCTTTACTTGTCCGAAAAACGCGCTGGAAAACACACAGATGTGCTAAAGTGGTGGGAAAAGCACGAAAAAATCTTCCCGAATCTGGCTAGAATGGCACGAGATTTTTTGTGTACTCCTGCTACTTCAGTCCCATCAGAGCGACTATTCTCTCGAAGCTCTCTAGTTGTGCGAAAGCACAGAAATAGACTAGCTGATAAATCTATTACCCATTTAATGTGCCTTAACTCCTGGAATGCGTGTTCTTTGACTTCAATGATTGATTCGACGTTGCAGGAAATCAATAATTTAATTTAAATTCCTAATACTTATTAGGAAAGTTGACAATAAAAGCTTTTACTTTGGAAGATGTATTGAATCTTATTTACATTTTTTTCAGCCACATATTTCTTAGAAAGCAACTATCGTATATTCAGGAACATTAAATTAATGTTTAAATCTATTTAAATAATTTGTGATTGTAAATTTTTTAGCATGATCATTATTGAAAATATATGGCAGTATCTAAACTTTTTATAAAATTTATATTTTATGTCCTTTGAAGTGCGCTGGACAGATTTTCAATCATTCATATTTATGTTAATTTATTGATTATAAGTATTAAATGGCACATAGATTGCACATATTGAAACATTTCTTTCAAAAACTTTTGTTTAAACCTAGAAAAGATCGAGTAGTATAAAAACAGTGTTGATAAAGCAAAGTGATTTTTCTATTGTCATTTTATATTTTTTTATCCTTCATGATATAATTCATTTCTTATAATTTTATATTTCAAATTGTCGCTGCACGCAGATAATAATCAAAGTGGTTGCGTTGAGAAAAATGTATATTTTCTATAAAGATAACCACATTTACTTTCATTGATAATAAGTAGGATAAAAAAAACAAGTTTTTTTGACAAGTGTCAAATGTACTCGACATCGCTCGGTTGAACTGATACTCTCGTGGAAACGGGACAAGCCGATACGATAATTTTGACAATTGAACGAGATTTTTTCTCGTTTAGTATGTTTCTCGTCAAATATCGCTCGAATGAAACACTAGATTTTGAATTTGATATTATTATTATTATACCATTAAGCCATTTCCCTTTCGGGGTAGGCGTGACTTGCTCGGTTGGAAAAATGGTTGAATTGGTGTAGATTATATAGGTATAAGTTAGATAGATATATAGGTGTAAAGTATGTAGGTATATAGGTGTTAGGTATATATGTTTTAGATTGATCTGGAATTCTCGTGTCATTTATTCAAATGACACGTTTATTCCGCAACACTGCTCCGACCCAGGTTGCTGATCAATCTCTCTAGCGATCACCCCAAGTGAAGAGCCTCACAAAATTGTTATGTATGGTTCCCCACTTGGGTCCATTAGATTCCAAGGTCTTTGTTTCAGGCTTCATTCATTCTATTGTCACTCTGTTTACAAACTATTTGTCGCCACACTTTTCTGTTCTGGCATACTACTCTAGCTTCCTTCACGTCCATGCATTTTTTCATGCAAGCTGGTGTGTTTCTATGGCTTCTTACGTCTCTTCGGATTAATGTCTCATTTACCGATTCTAACCATTCTTTCGGCGGTCTACCTCTCGGCATTCTGCCATTTACTTTACCTTTGTACACTTGTTTGGTCAGTCGCTCATCTTTCATTCTTTCAAGATGACCGAACCATCTTAACTGATTTCTTTCCCATGTGTCAACTATTGTCTCTTTTGCACCGCATTCTTTGAGGATTGTCTCGTTTCGGACTTTATCCATCAGTGTTTTCCCGCATATTATGCGCAGAGGTCTCATGCCGATCGCGTTAATTTTACTCCTGTCCTTTTCTTGACATGTCCATGTTTCGCTACCATATAGTACAGTCGGTATGAATATAGAATTATGTATGGCCATTTTAGCTTTTTTTGATGTTTTTATTTGTTAGGATGGACCCTGCTCTACCGATAACCTGCTTACCCTTATTTATGCGCCTATCTAACTCCCCATCTATTTTTCCGTCGCTAGTGAATAGACTACCTAGGTATACGTACTTGTCAACTTGTTCTAATCTCTCATCATTTAGGACAATGTTGCACATTGTTTTCTCACTCTTCCCCTCAAACACAATGATTTTTGTTTTATTTACGTTAATTTTGAGTCCCATGTCCTTCATGCTTGTATGAAGTTTATTCAACATTCTTTGCAAGTCCTCGACTGATTCTGCCATAACAATCTTGTCATCTGCGAAAGCTAACCCACGTACCTTAACTGTTTGGAGATCTACACCTTCTTCGTCGAAGAGTGCAGTTCTTGGACACTTATCCATGAATATGATAAATAGCCTCGAAGACATAACACATCCTTGTTTCACGCCTTGCGTAATATCGAACCAGTCACTCAGTTTCCCGTTTACCCTTACGCTCGCTTTACTACCTGTATATATTGTTTTTATTGCTTGCAGGAGTCCTCCATTTACTCCGTATTCTTTTAAAACTTCCCAAAGTTTACTTCTATTTACCGTGTCAAATGATTTTTCTAGGTCAATAAATGCACAGAAAACTTTCTTTCCTACTCTCAAGCTTTTTTCTGTGATCTGTCTTAGGCTAAATATCTGATCTGTACATGATCTTCCTGGCATAAATCCACTTTGGACTTCCCATATTTTTTCTTCTGTGATTTCCATTACCCTACGAATAAGTATTTTTGAGTATATTTTACTTACGGTACTTAGTAGGCTGATACCTCTGTAATTGCTGCAGTTGCTTTTGTCTCCCTTTCTTTTGTATATTGGTACGATAATCGCTTTTCTCCAATCGTCTGGGACTTTTCCTGTCTCGATACACAAATTTATCAATTCGCACAACCTGTGAGGCATGTACTCGCCACCGTATTTAAGCATTTCAGCGCTAATACTGTCTGCACCAGCAGCCTTACCGTTTTTCAAATTCGTTATTATGTCTCTGACCTCAGTGACACAGACTTTTTCAATTGGGTTTTCTAATGCATTATGTTCTATGTCGCAGTTTTGTTGTCCTATATCTTGATTTTCATAAATATTAAAAAATACGTGAGCAACCACTGTCAAATAAATTTTTCATGATTTCATCAATTGTTTGATAACAAATTTTGGAATAAAATTTTTTTCCTGTTGAATTTTTTTTTAATTTTGCGATTTATTGGTGGGAGGGGTCGGAAAATAAGTCGAAAGAAATGGAAGAAGAGAAGGAAGGAGATTTAGTTGGTTGCCTTCTCATTTTTCTTTCCTCTTTTATTTTTGTAAAAAAAAAAAAAAAAATGTTTAAGAATTTTTTTTTTAATTACAATAAGAGAAATTTATGGTGGTTGTCCATAAAATGCTACTATTGTAATTGAAAAAAAAATTTCTTAAAAAAAAAAAATCAGTGAATGAAGAAGAAAGAAATAAAGCAATAAAAAAAGAAAAGTAAGGGGATTTGGTTGGTTGCCTTCTCAGTTTTCTTTCCTCTTTTTTATTTTACTGCCAGATTTTACTTACATTGCATGACATGAATTTGAAATGAATGAAATGACATGACAATTTGACATGACATGAATTCAGGTATCAAAAAAAATTTTTTATTATTTAATTAAAAAAATTTTTTATTATTCCCACGCTGAAAAAACCAGTTCTCGTCAGATCACTGAAGTTAAGCAGCGTTGGGCGCGGTTAGCACTTGGATGGGTGACCATTCGAGAAAACTGAGTGCTGTTGGCACATCGTGGGTGTGGTGAGCCCACACTTGTAGTTATTTACTACAAGTTATCAACCTAGAAACACTACCCGAATCGGGTAGTGTCACGCCTACCCCGAAAGGGAAATGGCTTAATGGTATACAAACTAGAGTATTGGACGTCAAATAGGATTTTGAATCTTGTTTTTAATCTAATTTAAAATTCTTAAATTTCAGTTTATTTTTTGAGAAAAATAACAAGTTTTCTTTATTTAGAACATAGTTAGTAGTTACCACTGATATGATTTTCATAAATATTAGAAAAGACATGAGCAACCACTGTTCAATCAATTTTTCATGAATTCATCAATTGTTTGATAACAAATTTTGAAAATAAAAACAAGAATCCAATGACCAAATTTGGACAACCACCATAAATTTCTCTTATTGTAAATAAAAAAAAAAATTCTTAAAAAAAAATTTTTTTTTACAAAAATAAAAGAGGAAAGAAAAATGAGAAGGCAACCAACCAAATTCCCCTTCCTTCTCTTTTTTTATTTCTTTCGAAATATTTTCCGACCCCTCCCCCAATAAATCGCGAAATGAAAAAAATTTTCAACAGGAAAAAAAATTTATTTCAAAATTTGTTCTCAAACAATTGATGAATTCATGAAAAATTGATTTAACAGAGGTTGCTCACGTCTTTTTTAATATTTATGAAAAGCATATTAGCGGTAACTACTAACTATGTTGTAAATAATGGAAACTTGTTATTTTTCCCAAAAAAGGAACTAAATTTCAAGAATTTTAAATTAGATTAAAATCAAATTCAAAATCCTATTTACCGTCCAATATTCTAGTCTAGTTAATGTATGAAATTCCTGAAAATAAAAACAAGAATCCAACTACCGGACAACAACCATCAAATGCTCCTATTGTAATTAAATGAAACTTTTTCTTAACAAACAAAAAATAAATAAATAAAGAAAAAATAAATAAAAAAAGAGAAGGAAGGGGATTTGGTTGGTTGCCTTCTCATTTTTGTTTCCTCTTCTTTATTTTTGTCATGAAATTTTTTTTTTTTTTTTTTTTTTTTTTTTTTAATTACAATAGGAGCATTTTATTGTGGTTAATGTATATAATTTCTGAAAATAAAACGAGAATACAACGATCAAATTTGGACAAACACCACAAAATTCTCCTACTGCAATTCCTAAAAACAAATTTTTTTTTTTTTCGTTTTTAGGAATTGCAATAGGAGCATTTTGTTGTGTTTATTAAAATTTGATCGTTGTATTCTTGTTTTATTTTCAGGAATTCTATACATTAACTTGATCATTGGACGTTAAATGGGATTTTGAATTTGATTCTAATCCAATTTAAAATTCTTAAATTTCAATTTATGGTGGTTGTCTAAATTTGGTCGTTGGATTCTTGCTTTTATTTTGAGGAATTCTATACATTCTCATTTTTCTTTCCTCTCTTATTTTTCTAAAAAAAGAATTTAAGAATTTTTTTTTTTAATTACAATAAGAGAAATTTATGGTGGTGGTCCACAAAATGCCACTATTGTAATTAAAAGAAAAACTTTTTCTTAACAAAAAAAATCAATGAATAAAGAAGAAAGAAATAAAAAAGAGAAGGAAGGGGATTTGGTTGGTTGCCTTCTAATTTTCCGTTGCTCTTTTTTATTTTTGTCAAAAACAAATTTTTTTTTTTTTTTTAATAATTTTTTTTTTTTTAATTACAATAGGAGCATTTTATGGTGGTTGTCCAAATTTCGTAGTTGGATTCTTGTTTCTATTTTCAGGAATTCTATACATTAACTAGAGTTTTGGACGTTAAATAGGATTTTGAATTATTTACGACATAGTTAGCAGTTACCGCTGATATGCTTTTCATAAATATTAAAAAAGACGTGAGCAACCACTGTTAAATCAATTTTTCATGAATTCATCAATTGTTTAATAACAAATCTTGAAAATAAAAACAAGAATCCAATTACCAAATTTGCACAACCATCATAAATTTCTCTTATTGTAATTAAAGAAAAAAAAAATTCTTAAACATTTTTTTTTTTACAAAAATAAAAGAGGAAAGAAAAATGAGAATGCAACCAATTAGATTTAAATCAAATTCAAAATCCTATTTAACGTCCCATGCTCTAGTTAATGTATAGAATTCCTGAAAATAAAAAAATTTGTTTTTTTTTGTTTTTGTTTTGAGGAATTGCAATAGGAGCATTTTGTTTTATTTTATTTTTAGTTTTATTTTTAGTTTCTTTTTTTTAAGAATTCTATACATTAACTTGATTATTGAACAGTAAATGGGATTCTGAATTTGATTTTAATCTAATTTAAAATTCTTGAATTTAAAATTTCCAAATTTTCTTAACAAAAAAAAAATAAAGAAATAAGAAAAGAGAAGAAAGGCGATTTGGTTGGTTGCCTTCTCATTTTTTTTCCTCTTTTTTATTTTTGTCAACAAAAAAAAAAATTTTTTTTTTTAATTACAATCTTTTTTATTACTTTCCTCTTTTATTTTTGTAAAAAAAAAAACATTTTTTTTCAAGAATTTTTTTTTGAATTACAATAAGAGAAATTTATGGTGGTTGTCCATAAAATGCTACTGTTGTAATTGAAAAAAAAAATTTCCTTAACAAAAAAAATAAATGAATAAAGAAGAAAGAAATAAAAAAAGAAAAGTAAGGGGATTTGGTTGGTTGCCTTCTCATTTTTCTTTCCTCTTTTTTATTTTTGTCGACAAAAAAAAAAAAAAAATTTTCTAATTACAATAGGAGCTTTTTATGGTGATTGTCCAAATTTGGTTGTTGGATTCTTGGTTTTATTTTCTGGAATTCCATACATTAACTAGATTATTGGACGTTAAATAGGATTTTGAATTTGATTTTAATCTAATTTGAAATTCTTAAATTTTAGTTCCTTTTTTGGGAAAAATAACAAGTTTCCTTCATTTACAGCATAGTTAGTGTTAGTAGTTACCGCCGATATGCTTTTCATAAATATTAAAAAAGACGTGAGCAACCACTGTTAAATCAATTTTTCATGAATTCTTCAATTGTTTGAGAACAAATTTTGAAAATAAAAACAAGAATCCAATTACCAAATTTGGACAACCACCATAAATTTCTCTTATTGTAAATAAAAAAAAAAATTTTTTCAAAATTTTTTTTTTTTACTTACAAAAATAAAAGCGGAAAGAAAAATGAGAAGGCAACCCACCAAATCCCCATCCTTCTCTTCTTTCATTTCTTTCGACATATTTTCCGACCCCTGCCCCCAGTACATTGCAAAATGAAAAAAAATTTATTTCAATATTTGGTATCGAACAATTGATGAATTCATGAAAAATTGATTCAACAGTGGTTGCTCACGTCTTTTTTATATTTATGAAAATTATATCAGCGGTAACTACTGACTATGTTGTAAATAAAGGCAACTTCTTATTTTTCCCAAAAAAGGAACTAAAATTTAAGAATTTTAAATTAGATTAAAATCAAATTCAAAATCCTATTTAACCCAGTTCTCGTCAGATCATTGAAGTTAAGCAGCGTTGGGCGCGGTTAGTACTTGGATGGGTGACCATTCGAGAAAACTGAGTGCTGTTGGCACATCGTGGGTGTGGTGAGCCCACACTTGTACTTATTTACTACAAGAAACTATCCACCTAGAAACACTACCCGAATCGGGTAGTGTCACGCCCACCCTGAAAGGGAAATGGCTTAATGGTATACTACTCCTACTACTCTAGTTAATGTATAGAATTCCTGAAAATAGAAACAAGAATCCAACGACTAAATTTGAACAACAACAACCATAAAATGCTCCTATTGTAATTAAAAAAAAAACTTTTACTTTACAAACAAAAAAAATAAATAAAGAAGAAAGAAATAAAGAGATAAAAAAAGAGAAGGAAGGGGATTTAGTTGGTTGCCTTCATAATTTTTCTTTCCTCTTTTTTATTTTTGTCAACAAAAAAAAAAAAATTTTTTTTTTAATTACAATAGGAGCTTTTTATGGTTGTTGTCCAAATTTGGTCATTGGATTCTTGTGTTTATTTTCAGGAATTCTATACATTAACTAGAGTATTGGACGTTAAATAGGATTTTGAATTTCATTTTATTCTAATTTAAAATTCTTAAATCTCAGTTCCTTTTTTGGGAAAAATAACAAGTTTCCTTTATTTACAACATAGTAAGTAGTTACCGCTGATATTATTTTTATAAATATTAAAAAAGACGTGAGCAACCACTGTTAAATCAATTTTCCATGAATTCATCAATTGTTTGATAACAAATTTAAAAAATTAAAACAAGAATCGAATGACCAAATTTGGACAACCACCACAAATTTCTCTTATTGTAATTAAAAAAAAAAATTCTTAAATTTTTTTTTTTTTTTTTACAAAAATAAATCATATCAGCGGTAGAAACTGACTGTTGTAAATAAAGGAAACTTCTTATTTTTCCCAAAAAAGGAACTAAAATTTAAGAATTTTAAATTAGATTAAAATCAAATTAAAAATCCTATTTAACGTTCAATACTCCATACCAACAGCCATACCACGCTGAAAAAACCAGTTCTCGTCAGATCACTGAAGTTAAGCAGCGTTGGGCGCGGTTAGTACTTGGATGGGTGACCATTCGAGAAAACTGAGTGCTGTTGGAACATCGTGGGTGTGGTGAGCCCACACTTGTAGTTATTTACTACAAGAAACTATCCACCTAGAAACACTACCCGAATCGGGTAGTGTCACGCCCACCCTGAAAGGGAAATGGCTTAATGGTATACTACTACTACTACTCTAGTTAATGTATAGAATTCCTGAAAATAAAAACTAGAATCCAACGACCAAATTTGGACTACCACCATAAAATGCTCCTATTGTAATTGAAAAAAAAAAAAAAAAAAATTTTTTTTTGTTAACAAAAATAAAGAAGAGGAAAGAAAAATGAGAAAGCAACCTACCAAATCCCTTTTCTTCTCTTTTTTTATTTCTTCATTTTTTTTCGAGAAAAAGTTTTTTCGTAATTACAATAGGAGCATTTTATGGTGGTTGTCCAAATTTGGTCGTTGGATTCTTGTTTTTATTTTCAGGAATTCTGTAAATTAACGAGAGTATTGGACGTTAAATAGGATTTTGAATTTATTTTTAATCTAACTTGAAATTCTTAAATTTTAGTTCCTTTTTTGGGGAAAATAACAAGTTTCCTTTATTTACAACCTAGTAGTTACCGCTGATATACTTTTCACAAATATTAAAAAGACGTGAGCAACCACTGTTATATCAATTTTTCACGAATTCATCAATTGTTTGATACAAAATTTTTAAATAAAATTTTTTTCCTGATGAAATTTTTTTAAATTTTGCGATTTACTGGGGAGAGTGGTCGGAAAATATGTCGAAAGAAATAAAAAAGAGAAGGAAGGGGATTTGGTTGGTTGCCTTCTCATTTTTCTTTCCTCTTTTATTTTTGTAAAAAAAAAAAAAAATTTAAGAATTTTTTTATTTTAATTACAATAAGAGAAATTTATGGTGGTTGTCCAAATTTGGTCATTGGATTCTTATTTTTATTTTCAGGAATTCTATAGATTAAAAAAGGAACTGTGGGAAAAGTTTTTTTTTCAAGTTCGGTCTTTCGACAAAAGCCGGAACATTTTACTACAAATCGGGACGCTTCTCCAAACACCCAAAAACCGAGACATGTCCCGGAAAACCGGGACGCTTGGTCACCCTACAAATGACAAATCTGTGATAAAAAACCGATTTGTAAATATCAATTTTAGAAAAAAATTAAACTATAATTAATCATTATTTCGATTGAAAGCGTTTGAATTTTATTTGAAATATATTGAACGATTTTAAATTCAGAAAATTCCGAATCAATCAATTTTAGATTACGTAAAATTTGGAAAAATAACTATATTCCGAATAGAATGAACAGGAATTGAACTTTTATCATTTCTAAATAAAAAAGTTTAAAATTGAATAATTTAAAATCGAAAGTGAATAAAATTTTAGAATTCTGATAATTTCATTAGAAAGTAATTGCAATATCAGCATAGCAACTTTTGAATTAATACATTAAAAATTATAATTCAAAATTAAAATTTACAAGAAAATTTGTTATAAGATCAGAAAATAAATTCACGGTTCAAAATGAAAAAAAATCAATTAAAAATATTTGAAATTCAATTATTCTGAGAAACGTTCGAAATCAAAAGTAGTTTTAAATGGGGAAAATCATAAATTTTCTAATACGGAACGTTGGAATTTAAAAAAAATGTATTGAACGATTTTGAATAAAAAACGATTCAAATAAATTTTAGATTAGGTAAAATTTTTAAAAATAACTATATTTTGAATAGAATGAAAAGGCAATAGGATCATTTCTAAATGAAAAAGTTTACAATTAAATAATTAAAAATTCAAACTGTTTGAAATTTAAAATTTTTCAATTAGAAGTTCTTAAGATTGAAAAAATTCATATCAAAATTTTGAAATTATGATAATTTCATTAGAAAGGACTTGAAATGACCTCATTTCTTATTTGAAGCGTTCAAAATTGAAAAATTTTATTTTAAATTAAACAATCTCGAAATTAAATGATTTCGAATTAAAATTTGGAAAACAGTACAATTTCAAAACGTTTACAGTCGAATAACTCAAAATTGAAAACTTTTGATATAATACATTAAAAATTAGAATTAAACATTAAAATTGATAAGAAATTTGTTATAAGATAAAAAAATAAATAGACCGTTAAGAATGAAAAAAAATTAATTAACAAGCTTTAAAATTGAATTATTCTAAAGAAACGTTCAAAATAAAAATAAATAAATTTCTAATAAAAAACGATGGAATTTAAAAGAAAGAAATATATTCAACGATCTTGAACTGAAAACGATCCAAATCAATCAATTTTAGATTAGGTAAAATTTTGAAAAAACTATATTTCGAATGGGATGAAAAGAAATTGAACTTGTCTATTTTCTAAATAAAAATTTTTTTAATTTCAAGTGTCCGAAATTTAAACAATTTTATTCAGAAGCTCTTGAATTAAAAAAAACAGATTGAAATTTTGAAATTATGATAATTCCATTAGAAAGGAGTTGAAATAGCATCATTTCTATTTTGAATAGTTCCAAATTGAAAATTTTTATTTTTAATTAAAGAATCTCGGAATTAAATGATTTTAGATCAAAATTTCGAAAACTGGACTTTTAACTTTTGGAATAATACAAACAAAATTATAATTCAAAATTAAAATTGATAAGATAACTTTATTTAAGAAATTATAAAATACAAATTAAAGGCAAAAATAAATTAATGAATATGATTAATATTAATAATAATAATAACAACAATATAATAAATGAAATAATTAAATTATTATCATTATGATTATTATTAATATTGAATAAATCGAATAAATAAATTCACCGTTAAAAATGAAAAAAATTCAATTAAAAAGCTTTAAATTTAATTATTAAAAAAAAATGTTCAAAATAAAAAGTAATTTTAAATGGAAAAAAAATTAATTTCTAATACGGGACGATGGAATTTAAAAGAAAAAAAATATTTAACAATTTTGAACTAAAAACGATTCAAATTAATCAATTTTAGATTAGGTAAAAGAACAAATAAACTATATTTCGTTTGAAAAATTGAATAACTTTTTTAATCAGAGGCTTTTTAAATTTTAGAAATTCAACTTAAAATTGTGAAATTATGATAAGTTCATTTGAAATGATTTAAAATAGCACCATTTATAATTTGAAGCGTTTAAAATTTTCAATTGAAAAATCCCGTAATTAAATTATTTCAGATTGAAATTTCTAAAATAGAACAATTTCAGAACGTTCAAAATTGCATAATTTAGAATTAAAAATTTTTTAGTTTAAATAATAAATTGGATATAAAATACAAAATGATAAATTCAAAACTTTGGGAATAATAGGTTAAAATTTATAATTAAACATTAAAATTGTTAAAAAAATTTGTTAAAAGATCAAAAAATAAATTCACAGTTTAAAATGAAAAAATTAATGAATTAATAATAGTTTTATTCGTCTAAATAATTAAATTTAAAAATGTTTATATTAAGAATACTGGTATATTCTAGATTTTTTTTTTTTTTTAAGAACAACATGCTGTTTTCTTCATTTATCTGAATATTATCTTAATTATTATCCTGTTACTGGCAGTAATTGCACGCACGTTAAACGGACGTTCGTGTCTCTGAATTTTTATTTCCTAACAAAAAAAAATATAAACAATTTAAAAATCTGCTATAAAAAAAATCAGATTCTTGAATAATAATTTTTTAAGAAATTGAACAATAATTTATAATTTGCTCGAATTGAAAACGTTTGCATTTTATTTGAAATATATTGAACGATTTTAATTCAAATAAATTCCAAATTAATTTTAGATTACGAACAATTTGGAAAAATAACTATATTTCGAATAGAATGAAAAGGAATTGCACTTGTATCACTTGTAAATAAAAAAGTTTGAAATTCAATAATTTAAAATCTAAAGTGAATAAAATTATGGAATTTTGATAATTTCGTTAGAAAGGATTTGAAATAGCAGCATAGCAACTTTTGAAATAATTTATTAAAAATTATAATTAAACATTAAAATTTACAAGAAAATTTGTTTCAAGATAAGAAAAATAAATTCACGGTTTAAAATTTTAAAAATTCAGATCAAAATTTTGAAAGGACGATAATTTCATTAGAAAGGAGTTGAAATAGCATCATTTCTTATTTAAAGCGTTCAAAATTGAACAATTTTATTTTTAATTGAAGAATCTCGAAATTAAATGATAAATCAAAAACTTTGGAAATAATACGTTAAAATTTATAATTGAACATGAAAATCAATAAGAAAGTTTGTTATAAGATAAAAAAATAAACTCACGGTTAAAAATGAAAAAATTCAATTAACAGGCTTTAAAATTGAATTATTCTAAAAAAACGTTCAAAATAAAAATAAACAAATTTCTAATACGGAACGATGGAATTTGAAAAAAAAAATATTGAAGGATTTTGAATTTAAAACGATCAAAATCAATAAATTTTAGATTAGGTAAAAATTTTCAAAAAGAACTGTATTTTGAATGGAATGAAAAGGAATTAAACCTGTATCATTTTTAACTAAAAAGTTTTAAATTGAATAATTAAAAATTGAAAGTGTTTGAAATTGAGAACAATTTAAATCAGAAGCTCTTAAAAATAAAAAATTATAAAATATGAAATATAATATAAATAAATATAAAATATAATATAAATAAATATAAAATATAATATAAAAAATCTTAAAATTAGAAAAAAATCAGATTAAAATTTTGAAATTATGATAACTTCATTAGAAGGAGTTGAAATAGCATAATTTCTAATTTGGCGCGTTCCAAATTGAAAATTTTTATTTTCATTAAAGAATCTCCAAATTAAATAATTTCAGATTAAAATTTCGAAAATAGGACAATTTAAAAACGTTGACAATATATGAATACTTTAAAATATGAAACTTTTGAATTTAAATAATTCTGAATTCGAAACGATTAAAATTTGACAATTTCGAAAACAGGACAATTTCAAAACATTCACAATTACAGAATTTAACATTAAAAATTTTTGCAACAATAGATAAACAATGATAATTCAACATTAAAATTGATAAGAAAATTTGTTATAAGATCAACAAATAAATTCACTGTTCAAAATAAAAAGTAATTCCAATTCAAAATCTTTAAAATTTAAAGTGTTTAAAACAAAAAATTTTTAATCAGAAACTCTTCAAATAAAAAAAAAACAGATTCGAATTTTGAAATTATGATAACTTCATTGGAAAGGATTTAAAATATCATCATTTCTAATTTGAAGCGTTTAAGATTTTTATTTTCAATTGAAGAATCTCGTAATTAAATAATTTCATATTAAAATTTCAAAAATAGGAAAATTTCCAAGCATTCACAATTGCATAATTTAAAATTAAAAACTTTTGAATTTAAATAATAAATCAAATGTTTCAAAGACAAAGCTTAAAAAAATCTTAGAATTTAATTATAATTTGATATTAAAATTGCTATGAAAATTTGTTATAAGGTCAAGAAATAAATTCACAGTTTTAAATGAAAAAAATTTGAATTACAAATCTTTAAAATTTAATTATTCAAAAAAAAAAACGTAAAAAAAAGTAATTTTAAATAGGCAAAATAAAAAAAATAATGCAGAACGTTGGAATTTAAAAGAAAAAAATATATTGAACGATTTTGAATTGAAAACGATCTGAATCAATCAATTTTAGATTAGGTAAAATTTTGAAAAAGAACTGTATTTCGAATAGAATAAAAAGAAAATGAACTTGTTTTATTCCTAAATAAAAGCGTTTAAAATTAAATAATTTAGGAGTAAAAGTGTTTGAAATTCAACAAAATTGAATTGAAAGAGCTCAAAATTGAAAACTTTGAAACTTCAGTTTTGAAAATAAGACAATTTCATTAGAAAGGATTAAAATTTTGAAAATTGGTTCGTTTAAAATTCAACGAAATTGAAAGTCTAGTATTTCTAATTAAGAGCCTTTAAAATTAGATAATGTCGAATTGAAATCTTTTGGATTGAAATAATTTTCCATTCAAAGCGATTGAAATTTTACAATTTGAAATTGAAAACTGAATTGATTAGAAAATGTTTTCTAAGATCAAAAAATAAATTCAAAGTTCAAAATATAAAAATTCGATTACAAATCTTTAAAATTGAATTATACTAAAAAAACATTAAAAAAAAAAGATATTGATTGATATTAAATTGAAAGCATTCCAAATCAAACAACTAAAATAAATTGAATTACAAAATTTTATCGGAAACTCAAAATGCAAAAATTTCAGAATAAAATTTCGAAAATCGGACAATTTCATTAGAAAGAAGTTCGGATTTTATTATTTCTAATTCAAAACGTTCAAAATTGAAAATTTTTATTTTTAATTGAAGAATCTCGAAATTGAATGATTTCAGATTAAAATTTCGAAAATAGGACAATTTGAAAGAGGTAAAAATTAATTAGTCTCAAAGTAGGATTTTTTAAATTGGATTATTTAAAATTTGAAGAAATTAAAATTTTATTATTTCCAATTAAAAGCGTTTAAAATTGAATAATTTAATATTTTAAACTTTTGAATGTAAACCATCTTCAATTTAAAACAATGCAAATTTTACAAATTGGAAACCAAGTCGAATATTTCAATGTAAAAGTTTCTGAAGTTCTAGAATTAAAAATTGTTATGAAATAAAAAAATGATTGTTAAACATTCAAATTTATAAAAAAAAACATTTTTTCGGATCAAAAAATATATTCATCGTTCAAACAGGACAAATTTTTAATTATAAACCTTTGAACTTGAATTATTCTAAAAAAAAAGTTTAAATTAAAGTTATTTTAACTGAAAAACGGTACAAATAAAAACATTTCTAATACGGAAAGTTCAAAATTAAACGAATTTAAAAAAAAAAACTATTTTATACTCAAAGCCTTGAAAATTTCAATTTTGTTAAGTGAATTCAAATCATTTGAAAATCAAAGGAATTTTAACTGTATTATTTTTATTCAAAAGTGTTAAAACTGAAAATTTGCAATTCAAAAAATTTAAAGCAATTAAAATTTGAAATTCAAATCGTAATTAAATGTTTTAAATTCAGAGATCCTAAAATTCTAGAATATTAAATTTTTATTGTTTACAAAAATTATCATTTAACATTAAAATTGATTGGAAAAATTTTTCTAAGATGCAACAATTTTCAATTATACACACCTTTATAATTAAATTTTTTCAAAAAAACGTTCACAATAAAGAGTAATTTTAAATGGGAAAAATTAAAAGTAACAAATTTTTGGTACGGTACGTTGAAAAATAAACAAATGCAAAAAAATTTACACCACCAAGAATTTTTTTAATAAAACTTTTTAATAATTAAATCCATTTAAATTGAAATTTGAGTAAATTTGAATCGTTCAAAATTCAGCGTTCAACATAAAAAAATATTAATTATAATCCTTTAAAATTGAATTATTCGAAAGAAAGCTTTCAAAATAAAAGTAATTGTAAACGGGAAACATTAAAAATGAAAAGATTTCTACTGCGAAAAGTTGAAATTAAAAAAAAAATATGCTGAACAATTTTTGGTTGAAAACTTTCCAAATTGAAAAATTTTAATTTGTGTAAAATTTAGAAAAAGGACAAAATTTCAAATGGAATAAAAGGCACCTCATTTAGAATTATCATTAATTTTGATTTTGAATATTTTATGTTATAAGATTGTTATAACAAATTAGAAAATTTTTTTTAAGGATCGATATTTATTGTTCTTTGTATTAACATAAAATTTTAAATAACAATTTACAAATCGTTTGCACATATCAAACCTGAATTTAATAATAATTTTTGCTAAAAAAGAAAAATATATGCTTTTAAGCAAAAAAGGGAATCAAGAATATATTTTTTTAATTTTTGAAAATTTTCCATTTTTTTCATTTTGAACTCCCTTAGTTTAGGAAAATTTTAGAAAATCAGTTCAACCATAAACTTCACTCACCCAATACTAAATTTTCCTTAAAATCGAATGACCCTTTCAATTCGAATTTTTTTTTTCAATTTCAAACGTTCAATCATTTTTAACATTTTCAAATAAAAAGTTATTCAATTTTCAATGCCTAGTTCTGAAATCTTCTCATTTTCAGGGCATGAATTTGAGAAATCATAGTCTTAATTTTTTTATTTACTCTGGAAGCATTTAATTCAAAATTTAAATTTAATTCGCATTTGCCTGGATGTTTGGCGAGGGGAGGGGAAAACTGCAGAAAAGTTCTCCAATTTAATATTTTGAATCAAAAAAACTTCAGTTTCAAGGCCTCAGAAATTAAACTGTTTTAGAATAGCGCATTAAGAACTATAATTTTAAATTGAAATTATAAAAATGTTAGAGATTATATTATATCTGCATACTACTAAGTATCATATAATACGTATCAAGTGACATTCAAAGTGACTGAATAAATTTTTTTTCTAAGAAATGTGATTTTGGTGAAAAAACACATTTTGATTTTCACCATTCAAAATTGAAGAATATTAATAATAATTGTACACTATTATCATTACTATTAACCATTAGTATTAATTATTAGAAATTGCCAAATATTATTTAAAAACATCACACTTGCAAATTCTACACATATTTTACGGCTCTGACGCATGTTCTAAAATTTAAACAAAAAAGTAATTTTGGAAATTCCAACTTTTAATTATTAATATTTTTCTAAAATCCATGTACTCCTTATTTTTCTATACACATTCTGGAATTTATAAAAAACGGCAAGTTTCATTCCTATTTTATTCTTATAATATTTTGAATTTCAGAATCTTCATTTTTTCTACAAAAAAAAATATTTTTCATAAGTAAAAAAACAGTCTTTCTGTAAATTGCTTTTTTGTTTTATGATATGATTCACATTTTTCTGATAGGCTTCAAGCAATTATAGATTAGATACGAATGGGTAATATTTTACTATGTGAAGCTAATTAGCCTGAAGTTTCAAATGTCTGAGTCAGAAAATTTTTAATTTTTTAATTTTTCCATTCATATAACAATGGAGAATAATGGTTGAAAAAGCCATTTCCGGATTCATTCTTGGAAATCGTACCATAAAAAAATGCTAGCGCAAAAATAATTTTTTCAAAAAAATGGAAATTTGCCAACAAAAGAACAAAAAATTTTACAAATTTTTGTCAAGTGTCTGGAAATTTGTGCGAATTCACAGAAAAATAAATCCATTTTTTTAAAGAAAATTATATTTAGAGGTGGCACCAGTCCCATAAAGTTTAACACGTTTTTCCCATAAGAAAAAAAGACCTCATTATGGGGCCCGCAAAAAAAACCGATAAGTGAAAAAAAGGGTTTTGCGAGTTTTTGGCGCTAATTCTGATTTTTTTCAGTTTTTCAAAATGAAAATTTTTTATAATAATAATAATATAATAATAATAATAATTTATAGTAATTTAAAATATATATCTCGAAAATTACCATAAATGACTGAACATTTTCATAAATTTCCGGAAATTTATGGAAATGTTTTAAAATGAGGTTTGGGTAATTTATGGTAAGGTAACCATATTTAACGGCAAAATTACCATAAATAACCGAAAATTTTCATAAATTTTTGAGAATTTATGGGAATTAAAAAAAATCTTGGGTAATTTATGGTAAGTTACCATATTTACCTGTAAAATTACCATAAATGACCGAAACTTTTCATAAATTTCCGGAAAATGGAATTTTTTGAAAATGAGTTTTGGGTAATTTATGGTAAGTTAACCATATTTACCGGCAAAATTACCATTAATGACCAAAAATTTTCATAAATTTCCGGAATTTTATGGAAATTTAAAAAAATGAATTTTGGGTAATTTATGGTAAGTTACCATATTTACCGGTGAATTTACCATATATGACCGAAAATTTGCATGAATTTTCAGAAATTTATAGAAATTTTTAAAAATGAATTTTGGGTAATTTATGGTAAGTTACCATATTGACAGGTAAAATTACCATAAATGACCGAAAATTTTCATCAATTTCGGGAAATTTATGGAAAGTTTAACAACTGAATTTTGGGTAATTTATGGTAAGTTACCATATTTACCTGTAAAATAACCACAAATGATCGAAACTTCTTATAAATTTCCGGAAATTTATGGAAATTTTTGAAAATGCATCTTAGGTAATTTATGGTAAGTTAACATATATACCGGAAAAATTACCATAAATAACCAAAAATTTTCATAAATTGTTGAGAATTTATGGGAATTTAAAAAAAAAATCTTGGGTAATTTATGGTAAGTTACCATATTTACCTGTAAAATTACCATAAATGACCGCAACTTTTCATAAATTTCCGCAAAATGGAAATTTTTGAAAATTAGTTTTAGGTAATTTATGGTAAGTTACCATATTTACCTGTAAAATAACCATAAATGACCGAAACTTTTCATAAATTTCCGGAAATTTATGGAAATTTTTGGAAATGCATTTTGGGTAATTTATGGTAAATTAACGTATTTACCTGTAAAATAACCATAAATGACCGAAAATTTTCATTTTCCTGAAATTTATGGAAATTTTTGAAAATGCATTTTGGGTAATTTATGGTAAGTTAACGTATATACCTGTAAAATTACCATAAATGACTGACAATTTTCATAAATTTCCGGAAATTTATGGACATTTTTGAAAATGAGTTTTGGGTAATTTATGGTAAGTTAACCATATTCACCGGCAAAATTACCATAAATGACTGAAATTTTTTATAAATTTTTGGGAATTTATGGAAATTAAAAAAAAAATCTTGGGTATTTTTTGGTAAGTTACCATATTTACCTGTAAAATTACCATACATGACCGAAACTTTTTATAAATTCCCGGAAAATGGACATCTTTGAAAATGAGTTTTAGGTAATTTATGGTAAGTTAACCATATTTACCGGCAAAATTACCATAA
>CAKNYM010051554.1:95415-126293 GCA_932195095.1 Andricus curvator
CGAATTTGGAAATTTCCGTAAAATAAAATTCCCGACACTGTACAATTCCCAAATTGGAAAATTTCCTACTAATAAAATTTCCGCAAAATAAAATTCCCGAAAAATAAAATTCGGAATTTGAAACTTCCCGAATAATAAAATTCCCGGACAGTTCATAATATTACCGAAATGAAAAATTTCAGAACAATAAAATTCACGATAGCTTATAATATTACCAGATTTGAAAATTCCCGAATAATAAAATTCCCGGCAGAAAATTGCCCAATTATAAAATACCCGAAATAGAAAATTCCCGAGTTTAAACAATTAAAAACATTTCTTTTATAAATATGAAATATTTTTATTAAAAAAATGTTTTTTATATTTAAAGATTCTAAATTATTCTTTAAATTTAAAATAACAATAATTGAAGAAAATATATTTCTGAATAAGAATTTTCTTCAATTATTGTTATTTTTAATTCAAACAATAATTTTAAAACCTTTGATCATTAAAAACATTTTTTTTCAACCTAAAAGATGAATTTTTACATAGAAGATTAATTTTGTAAAAACGAAATAGTTAAATTTTGAACCAATGAGGTAAATCTTTGAAAAAATATGAATTTTTAACAAACTAGTTAAATTTTCAACAAAAAAGATGAATTTTCCAGCAAGAAGATTAATGTTTTACCAAAAGACGCAAAGTTTCAACAAAATACATTAATTTTCAAGAAAATTGTTGAATTTTAAATCAAAAAGGACAAATTATCTGCAAAAAGATTAAATTTTTAACCCAAAAATATAATTTTTTTAAGAAAAAAGTTAATTTTCGACCAAAAAGTTAAATGTTCATGAAAATAGTTTACTTTTTAAGAAAAAAGTTAATTTCCAAACAAATAGTTTAATTTTATACCAAACTTTTGAATCATCAACCAAATCAGATTAATTTAGACAACAACAGTTGCATTTTTAGATCAAAAGGATGAATTTGCAACCAAGAAGATTAATTTTTAACCAAAAAACGAATTTTAAACAAAATACAGGAATTTTCCACTAGAAAAGATCCATTTTCAATAAAAAAATCAATTTTCATCCAAAAATGGAATAGTTACTTTGTCAGTTAAGAAATTAATTCTCGACCATAAAAAAAGAATTTTCAATAAAATATTTCGGCTCAAAGGATAATTTTTTTACCCGGATGATTAATTTTATGATAACGGAAGAATTAAATTGTCAATTAGTGAGAAGAATCTCTAAAAAAATATGAATTTTTAACCAAATTGTTAGATTTTCATCAAAATCCGATTAATTTTCAATAAAAAATCAATTTTAATCAATAATTAAAAAAAAACAAAAAATTTCAAAAAAGAGATTAACCCAAAGGATTATTTTTTAACTCAGAGGATTAGTTTTATAAAAATGGAATAGTAAAATTTTCAACCAAGGAGATGAATCTAAAAAGAAAAAAGCGAATTTTTACCAAAGTAGTTCAACTTTTCACCAAGTAGCTGAATTAGAGCAATATTTCAATTTAATAGTAACTCAATAAATAAAAAATATGAAAAAATTAATTTTTAACAAAAAAAAATAATTTTGAACAAAAAGGTTGAACTTTAAACCAAAGAGATGAATCTTAAAAAGATAGGAATTTTCAACAAAATACATTAATTTTCAATACAATTGTTGAATTTTAGAGCCAAAAGTAGGAATGATCTACAATACGGTTAAATTTTCAACCTGAAAATATGATTTCTTAACCGAACATTTTTTTTTTGCCGTAAAGTTACATTTTCATAAATATAGTTTAATTTAGATCTAAACAGTTGCATTTATCCAAAAGGATACATTTTTAACTAAGAAAATTATTTTTTGATCAAAAATAGGAATTTTTCACAAAATACATAAATTTTCAACTAGAAAAGATAATTTTTCAATGAAATAAATCAATTTTCATTCAAAAATGGAATATTCAGCAAATAGTTACAAAATTGTTTTGAAAAATTGTTAGAAAAAATAATTTCCAACTGAAAAAACGAATTTTCAACAAAATCGTTACCTTTGCAACAAAAGAGATGAATTTTCATCTAAAATGATGAATCTTAAAAAAAAATGAATTTTCATCAAAAGGTTTCAGCCTAAAATATGATTTTTTAACCCGGAAGATTGATTTTTTTAACGGAATAGTTAAATTTTCAACTAAGGATTTTAATTTAAAAAAATGTGAATCTTCAACAAACTATTTGAACTTTCAATCACGTAGTTGAATTTTCAACTAACAAAGATGCATTTTTAACCTAATAGTTAAATTTTCAAACAAAAAGATGAATTTTCTACAAAGAGGATTAATGTTCAATAAAAAACATTAGAACATTAGACAACATAAGAAAAAAAAATATTTAGAAAATGGAACAGTTACATTTTCAACCAAAAAATTTTTTGTATAAAATGAGTCCAGGATGAAGCCAATTTGTCTATTTTTTGAATAGATATTGCAAAAATAGTGTAAATTTCAATGTTTTTTTAAAATTTTCAATCACTTCCGTAATAATCAATATTTTCCAATGTTCTCAGGCTTATTTTAAAACTATTTTTCTAGTATTTTAAATATATGGAACATATGACCATAACGTTTTTTTTATAAAAGTCCCTTAAAATATATATTTATTCAATTTTTATTCTTATCTGCTTACAGATAAGATGTTTTCAAATTTTTCCAACTTCAAGTTCTTGCACTGTGATAGAATTTTTTTAGATTTATGCTCATAAGCTGCAGCGATTCTGTGGAAAAATAGCCCGTGGAGAAATTGCCCAATTTGATCCTGATTCCCGACGTGGCCCCGATCGGGTTAGTCCAATGAGGTCCTGATCATCGCTACTGTTGTGGTCCTGGTCAAGGCCACGTCGGGCTACCCTCTATAAATCAGAGTTAATTTAAAAATTAGAATTAATTGAATTTAAAATTACTCCCTGTCTTAATTAGTGAATAACCAACTAATTTTCAGTTCATCGACTAATCTAGAGTTAATTAGTTGAATTTAACTTCTCATATGCAAAGAATACAAGAAACGAGAAAAAACTAAAAAAAGCTTAAATTCATTTGAAAAGAATGTCTAAAAATGTATGTTTACGCACGCTTTCAATTAGTTAATAAATATACAATTATCAAGTTAGTATTAATGATTGTAGGTATTTTTTTAAATCTGTTTAGAGTTTATACTTATTTAGATTTGAATTTGCCGCGCTAATCTCGAATGTATTCGATAAGTTCGATTATTTGGCAACGAACGGACAGAGGGAAGACAACTTTGTAAAAGTGACGAACAGTAAACAGTAGATAAACTGGTAAAGTCATGTGGATAAATCGCTTTAAATAATTCCCAATTCACCTCGTTAATCATTTACACAAAGTTTTTAGACCAGGGTGAGGTGTTCATATCAAACTAGAATTATCGACTAGAATTATCCAGCTGTCTAAGATTTCTGACAGTGAACTTCGAGAAAGCATCGACATTTTGAAGATCATTTATTGTTCGTCTTTGCGTGAAAATGTTGAATAGATTGAGAATTGCGACCCAGAATTGGGACCAATTGTACAAAAAGATCCCACTATTCTTTTTAGTATGCTATAAAAGTACGTATAAACTTAATGCTGTAACTTTTTAGCATTATAACCTCACTTTTTTATTTTTTGCTCCGCGTGCCAAAAAACTTTTCAATCAAGAAAAAAAATTTGGCTAGAAAGCTGTTGATTTTTTAACAAAAAAGTTAATTTACAACCAAAAAAGCTAATTTTTCTACCATAAAAGCTGAATTTTAAACAAAAGCGTTTTTAAGCTAAAAAGTCTAATATTTTAGAAAACAGTGAGTTTAAAAAAAAAATTGTTGAACAAAAAAGATCATTTTCAATGAAAAAGATAAATTTTCAAGAAGCTAGATGAATTATCAACCAAAAAGTTTAACTGTCAACAAAAAAGAATAATTTTCTACACAGAAAAACGACTTTTTAACAAAAAATATGGATTTTCTACCAAATCGTTGAATTTTCAACCAATAAGTTAAATTTTCAACAAACAATATTAATTTTCTACCCAAAAAGACGACTTTTCAACAAAATTCTTAAATTTTCGACCAAATAGTCGAATTTTGATCTCATAAAATATACATGATAAAGTTTCAACTGAAAATGGAATAGTTAAATGTTCAGATAAAAACTCTGATAAAAAATTAACTTGTAAAAATACCAATTTGCAACAAAATTGTTAAATTTTCAACCAAAAAAGATCAATTTTCGACCAAGAAGATTAATGTTCTATCAAAAAAGATGAATTTTCAACAAAATACAGAATCTAACGACAAGTTTCAGAATATTTTTCAAAATATTTATATAAAGTTTATTGTTCAATACGTTACAAGGATAGTTGATGCGACAGATTACAAAGACCTTTAAACTCTCTCTAAAATTAACGATAATTGTTTTCAAATATTTAAATAATAAGGTTTAATATTCTTAATCAATTGCATACTTCTTTATTGAATAAATTATATTTTAATGATATTTTTATGAATAGAAAACATAAGGGGCCTGGTCAGGCCCTGATCGGATTAGGCGTTTCATTTCGAGTCTGCCCCTAACTGGGATACCCGATTGTAGCCAGATTTTGCCAGATCTGGCCCCGACCAGGGCCACTCTGAAATGTCTACACGGGAAGTAGCTCCTACATAAAATATCTGAACAAAGAAAAATTACTTTTATTATTCGATAACTGTGTCATTAATCCCAGCAAACTAATAACCTTTTACGATTTTCCGGATAAAAATTGTTTAAATAATTACCAAATATGTTGAACAAGAACTTTTATCCTTAAAATTCATCCACTGTATCATTTATCCCAAAAATAATAACTTTTCACGATTCACAGGCAACAAAAATGGTTTGAACAAATAATAATTGTTCAAACAATTGAAAATTAGTTAAAAGATACTTACTTCCAAGGCATAACTAATATTGTCGTTTATATTTCCCCTTGGGGAATTATTCATGTAAAATATTTTTTGTGTAGGAAAAGTTTCACACTTAATATTTTTGTGTAGAATATGCCTGTGTTGAATATTTTCACTCAGAATATTTTCCATATAGCAGCAACAATATTCAAAGTAAAAATATAATTATTTTATTTTGTGTAGGATCTACTTTGTGGAAAAAAGTATTTTATTTACTGTTTTAAGTATGTTGTGTAGAACATATTTTGTGTAGGAAAAATATTGGAAATAATATTTTTGTGTACAATGTTTTGAGAATATCTTCATAATAAAATATCACTACATAATTCTGTGTAGAATATACATACATATACTGCGTCGGAAATATGTTTTGTAGGAAAAATATTGAACATAATAATTTTTTCTATAATATTTTCAAAATATTTTCAGGATAAAATACATAATTACTATTTATTTCTATGTATGATATATCCTGCGCAGAACATATTTTGTGTAAGAAAAATATATAACGGCAGTAAATTCTGTGCAGGAAATATTATGTGTAGAAAATATTTTGTGTATGAAAAATATAACAGTATTGAACAATAATTAATTCCGTATAGGAAATATTCCGTGTAGAAAATATTTTGCCAAAGAAAAAAATAACAGTATTAAACAATATTAAATTCTTTGTAGGAAATATTTTGTGTAGAAAATATTGTGTGTAGGAAAAATATGATCAGTATACGTTGTATACAATATATTTGTGTAGTATTTCTTCAAAAAAGAGAAAAATAAGAAGAATTCCTCAAAATTTATAATCAGGAAATGTACTAAATGTTATCCAAGTTCATAAATTTATCTCCCCCCCACCAGTGTTATCAACCGTAGTTTTTAGCGTGCCCCCCCCCCCCTAAAATTGGTAACATAGTTTGTGGACGGCCCCTCAAGAATACGTGAGAATTTAAAGAGCGACATGTAGTCAACGATATGACTTGCGTGCCCCCCCCCCCTCCTATGTGCGTACGCGAAAAGCTCGTTTTATATATAAAGCTTTGACCATTTCTCGCTTGAGTACATATTCGCTCCGCGGCACCTCGAGGCGATAGTTGCGCTCGATATAAGCGCGAGGACTCGTATCGCGGTGAAATTGCCGGAAGAGTCGCGGATCGTCGCGGAAAAGAAGGGTCGATTCCAGTGTATCGCGATTAGTATCCCAAGAACAGAAGGGCAGTACAGATGAGTCGCGAGAAACGAGCTCAAATTCTCGCGGGATTTTACCAAATCGGCCGGACAATTTGGAAAAAGTGAAGAAAAAAAGAAGGGGGTGACAAAGTTCAAAAGTTCATCCTAGTATTATATCTATCATATAGTAATTTATATTTTCCAAAAGTCATCCCTACTCTAAGTCGACCTATTGTGATTTAAAGACTGTGATATTTTTCCTGAGACTAAGATGTCATCGCAGAACTACACTACTGAGTGAGTCTCACCTGTTGCTTAATTTCTTGGTTAAAAAGAGAGAAAAAAATTTCTCTGAAAGAACATTGGAAAAAAAATAATGATACAGTGTTTTTAAGTATTTGATACAATGTCAAAAGTCTACAATAAGCTTGATTGCAGTCATATGAGAAGGCACATTTTGAGTTGTGATTTCAATTATGACGCAATAGGTAAAATACGTGCTGCATACAATTTTTTTATTAATATTGTTTTTATTGCATTATTGAATTTTTGTTTATTATAAAGAAACATGCTTTTTTAAATCACAAAACAAAGAAACTTTTATGCACACAAAGGAAAGTCTCGCAAAAGCAATATTCGATTTGGTTAATAAGATAATAAATTTGGTTATCTTTTTTTTAAATAATTCTATTTCCTCTGAATGTTTAAAATAATTCATAAATAGCTTCAAATGAGATTTTACGAAATTATTTCTATTTATAATGTCTGGTATTAAACCATAAAAGCAAGCACATTTTCCACGCCAATTGCGTCATGAGAATCATATAAAGGACTATAGAGCTAAAGGATACATTTACGTGATAGGTACTTCTTTCATCAACGTGAAAAAAAATTAATTCACATGCATCACCTGTAAATTCATTTTTTTTTAAATATATTAATATTGTTTTATGGCATTATAGTATTATCGTTTATTATAAACAAAGAAGCATTTTTAAATTACAAAACAAAGAAAACTTTTGTGCAAAGAAAAGTCTTTCAAAAGTAATATTTAATTTGGCTAATCAATTAATAAATTAACATTTCAACTTTAATATTTATAATAATTCTATTTCTAATGTCAGGCATTAAACCATAAAAGCAAGCAAATTTTCCACGCGAATTGCGTCATGAGAATCATATAAAGGACTATCGAGCTAAATAATTTATTTGTTAATTAAATTTGAAGGGTGGCAGTACATAACTAGATAACCAACAAAATGGAAAATTTTCAAAATAGCAGAAAAACATCCTGTAAAATCGAAATCACTATTTATAGATTAAACAAGTTTCCACTCCCCAGAAGTGTTGTTCAATTCAAGCCAAAAAAGTGTTATTAACCAAAGTTATTAATGTTTGAGGAAATGGATGTGGAAATTGACGATCTCAAAGTGGCAATCTAAAATTGGACCAGGCTTGACTTCGGATTACAAAAAAAATTAATTTTTAATTTTAATAATTTTTTAATAAATTTTAATTTTAATAATTAATTTCTGAATATGGTAAAATAAAGTTTGATGTAAAAAATTTAGCCGATCCCAAGAAAATCGACCGAGATTTTGAGATCAAAATTTCATTGGTTTTCAAAATCGGCTTTAGATAGTGATTGAAAATGGAATTTTTAATTTGTTGCAAAAATAAAAAATTGCTGCAGAGATATGGGGTATGCTAAATGAGAATAAAACATAGAAATAAAATAAAAAAATAAAATAAATTCTGTTACGAAAAAAATATAAATTGAACATCGCGATAACACAGTATGACAGAAATTTTTTTTCTGAAAATCCGAAGATTAGAAAATATATTATTTGTCTTTATTGAGTGATAATATTTTTTAGAAATATCAATGGTAAAAGGTTGGAAAAGATTATTATTGCCTTAAAATTTTTGATAAATTTTCTTTGTTTTAATTATTGTATCATAAAACGATATTTGGAAAGAATCCTTTTACTTTAATGTGTATTTGATTTTTGAAAAACTTTTTATGCAACAAACACATTTTCGATTTCGTAAAAAAATGAAGAAATGAATTCAACATATTAGTATTGTTTCTTGTACATTATTGTATTCTCGATTATTAGAAAGAAATGAGTATTTTTAAATGCAATGTGTAAAATACGTTCTGCATTTGAATTCTTTTTTTCTAGAATCATATAAAGGACTATCAAGTTAAAGAACTTATGTGGTGGCTACATGAAATATTATAAATTCACACAAAAGAAAAAAAGAAAAAAAATATTAATATTGTTTTTATGGCATAATTGCATTCTCGTTTATTAAAAAGAAACGAGTATTTTCAAATGCAAAGTGTAAAATACGCTCTGCATGTGAATTCTTTTTTTTTTTATTTTAGAATCATATTAAGGACTATACAGTTAAAGAATGAACTCATGTGATAGGTACGTAAAATATTACAAATCCACGTAAAAGCAAAAAAGAAAAACATCTTAATATTATTCTTATGGCATTATATTATTTTATTTTTATTGGAAAAAACGAGTATTTTTCAATGCAATGTGTAAAATACGTTCTCCATGTGAGTTCTTTTTTTTTAAATATATATTTTCTAGAATCATATTAAGGACTATCAAGTTGAAGAATGAATTTATGTGATACGTACGTGAAATATTACAAATCCACGTAAAAAAAAGATAATCGTATTAATATTGTTTTTATGAAATTATTGTATTCTCGTTTATTACAAAGAAACGAGTACTTTCAAATGCAATGTGTGAAATACGTTCTGTATGTGAATTCTTTTTTTTTTTTTTTTTTTGTTCATATTTTCTAGAATCATATCAAGGTCTATCAAGTTGAAGAATGAAGTTATGTGATAGCTACGTGAAATATTGCACATCCACGTAAAAGAAAAAAATAAAAAAAAATCAATATTGTTTTTTTTTTGCATTATTGCATTCTCGTTTATTAAGAAGAAACTAGTATTTTTCAGTGCAAAGTGTAAAATACGTTCTGCATGTGAATTCCTTTTTTTTATATATATCTTTTCTAGAATCATATAAAGGACAATGAAGTTGAAGAATGAACTTATATGATAGCTACGTGAAATATTACAAATCCACATAAAAAAAAGATAAGCATATTAATATTGTTTTTATGGCATTATTGTATTCTCGTTCATCAAAAAGAAACGAGTATTTTCAAATGCAATGTGTGAAATACGTTCTGCATGTGAATTCTTTTTTTTTTTTTTTTATCTTTTCTAGAATCATATGAAGGACTATCAAGTTGAAGAATGAACTTATATGTGATAGCTACGTGAAATATTACGAATCCACGCAAAAGAAAAAAAAATCAATATTGTTTTTTTTTGGCATTATTGTATTCTCGTTTATTAAGAAGAAACTAGTATTTTTAAATGCACTGTGTGAAATACGTTTTGCATGCAAATGTAAAAGAACAAGAAAAAGAAAAAATGTATTAATATTGTTTCAAGGGAATTATTGTCTTTTCTGCAGACAAAGAAACGTTTCTCAAAACCTAATATTCAATTTGTGTAATAACAAATCATCGATGTTAACTTAAATATTTTTCAAAAATAATTATATTTCCTCTAAATGTCTGAAACAATTCATGAATACCTGAGAACTAAATTTTCGCACATTATTCCTACTTCTAATGTCATGTATTAAACCATAAAAGCCAGCACATTTTCCACGCGAATTACGTCATGAGAATCGTATAAAGTACTATAGCTAAAGATGAATTTATGTGGTAGGTACATTTCTCTTCCACGTGATTCTGAAACATTATCGATTGAATAATGAATACCCGTATTCATTCTCTCAACCTACACTTGTTTTTTTTATCAAGATGCAGTGCGAATTGATTTGATTACCGCAAGGTTGCTGATAAATAAGATTTTTACTATTCCGCGTAAAAAACTGTGATAAATTGAACATTCAACTTTTTTGTGTGCCTTTTATTCTTATTTTCTTGTCTTATCTCTTAAGTTGATTTGATGAGAAATGATCACAAGATCACTCACCGTGGGTTATTTGTATCGGCGTGGAGATAACGATACATCTATTTAACATGCGTGATGCAAGGAGTCTATTAATATGCAACGGTGCAAATTATCGGCCGAGATAGACGCCACGGAGACACCACTGCTAGACAAAGTGGGTTTTTACATATTACAACTCAGAAGATTCTTTATTCAACAAATTGAAAATCGTAGAAGAATGACAATTTACTATTGTATTTCGTCATTGTTTTTAAAGAACTAACCTTTTTTGCGCCCGGCGCGAATGGATAATTTTACGCCCCCTGCGACCTGAAAAAAAGAAAATAGCGCCGCAAGCAAATATTTGACAAACAAGATAGTGTCAATAGTAGCATAAAATAGTCATTAGGGTGGTCCAAATTTTTTCTCCGGTTTTTATGCATATCGCCCCCAAATTCGTACGAATCCACTGGAAAATGAATTTTAACAAAAATGATATTTAGAAACTCAAAATTTACCTCACAATTAGCAATAGAATACAAATGAATAATTATTTTCTATATATCACCCATATGTCTGTTTTATAAGATCCCAAAAGTCCGATAAGTGAAAGAATGGGTTTTGTGAGTTTTTGGTGCTAATTATGATTTTTTTGCGGGTTTCTAAATACAAATTGGTAGATGTTTACATAATTTTAAAAAATAATTTACTATCGTTTTTAGCAATTTTTTCTTAGAGTAGAGTTAGAGAATTGTAGGTTTTTCCGAATTTTTCAACTTTTTTTAACTTTTCAGTTAAATCGAGACAATAATCAATTTAACAAAAATAATTGTTTAAACAGTTTATTATTATTATCAATCATATTCTCTCAGAATAATGCTAAAAAGATGCAGTTTTTTCAAAAATTTCCACTTTTCAATTAGAGTGAGGTAATAATTATTTCAAATAAACAAACACAATTGCCTAACCAAGTTATTATTTTTTGAAAAATAATATGTTCTTTCAGCAATGCTAGATATTTGCGGTTTTTCTGAAATTTTCCACTTTTTGTCAACTTTTCACTATTTTATCAGGGTGCCATGTGACCCCAATTTTTTTTAGTTATAAAAACAATTGTTCATGGCTGGTACACCCTCAAAGATGCAATTTTATGAAAAACTTGAAATTAGGAAGTCAAATTATTACCTAAAAATTAAAAAAAAATGACGAAACTTCAAAGAAATATTACTTTACTAACAACAATTTCTACTATTGGAAAAAAAAATTTTTGTAAATACTTATACTACAATAAAAAAATACTTTTTTCAAAACAAAATAAAAATTGATGAATTCTTGATGAAATTCTGTGGTACCTTATTTTTTATATTTGAGTAAAAAAAAACATCATTTTGAGCTAATAACTATCATATAAGACAGTTTTTACATAACTCAGTTTTTAAGACATAATTTACTTGAAATTTCGAAAAAAGAAGCTTTTTAAGAATTTTGAACGGTTTAAGGGAATGCGAAAATTTTCTTCAAATTACTGAGAAACCTTCCAATGATTTTTCATTTTAATAAATTAATTTTAAGAGAATAATATCATGTGAAAATACAAATTTTCTATGTAACCTTAAAAACAAATAAACTAAAAAATAAGTAGTTATTCGAAATTTTTATTTTGTATTGACAATAATTTTTTTTTAATAAAAAACACTATGTGTGCGCTATTGATGATGCTAGTGAATATACAAAAATAATGTACCACAGATTATCCTTTGACTACTAAAAAAGGATTTCATTAGGCACCCTCATATATACAATGAATATGAAAAACCCATTTGTTTGAATGAATTACTGTTCCTTCTGTAAAAATTACAAATAATTATATAAGAAAATTTTGAAATAAATGATAAAGTCACAGTGAAATTCAAGATTTTTAAAAATTAAAAATGTGCTACAATTTTGTTGTCGTTCAAAGTAATCAAAGGAAGAAATGAGCATTATTAGAAATGTTTACTACTAAAACAAATTGCAATTTCAATTTGCAGTGGCTCAGATAATAAGTTTGGTTCACCTTTTTTTAATCCATTAAAAATTATACATAGAACTCGAAAAGCACTTTAAAAAGTCTAAAAGAAAAAAAAATTAATTTTATTCCTATGTAGTTCACATAATCACAAGAATGTTAATTGTTTGTGAGTTAACAAATTTTTTTTTAAATATGCATCGTATGATTTTCGTGTTACGTAATTCAGTGACACTTTTTAAATAATTTTTAATGAAATAAGAAGAAAATTAAAAATGCAGACACACTGTCAATAAAAGCGCAAAAAATCGGTATTTTTTATGTCCAATTATCCGCACTAAATATTTTTTAAATAATTTCGAAATTTGATTTTCCAACACGCAGATGAACCTAGTTTTTGTTCTAAAATTTGTCGCCGCTACAAGTATGATTCTCGATGTCTGAAATCGATTTGTTCGTTCTATTTTGGGTGTGAAATAATCTCATAAACCAAATTTCACAACTCTTTGGAGACGACCCACAAAAATTTATTCAGGGATGAATTATTACTGTTTTTTAAAAAAAATTTTAGGACCTTGTATTTTTTTTCTTACTCGAGGCTTTTTTAAAAATATATAATGCTAAATGTTTTTTTTCATCAAAAAAAGAAAAAGTGTAGTGAACCTTTTTTTAAGGATAGCCATTTCTTGAAATATTGACATTTGTGGTCACAAAAATTGTATCATTTTTTATGAATGAACTTTCTCATAATTTTCATTTTTTCTTTTGCAAAAAAACCAATTGTTACAATCTGTAAAGTTTTCCTCAAAAGAAGGAAATATGAGCAGGTTTCTTCTGAAAGAATATTGTAGTAATCAATTTTGACTAGACCTAACATAATAAAAAAGCAGATCTACACTATAAAAAATTTGGGGATTTTCACGCACTAATTTTTGGGGAAAATTCCAGATGTTTGGTTGAAAATTGAAATTTGGAAATTTCCCTAAATGAATTGGATAAATTCCAGAAAAATTAGGGAATATTGCCCGAAATTTAGTGATTCTCATAAAATTTAAGGAATTTCTTGTATTAGCATTGTGATTTTCCCCAAAAAGTTATAAATTTTTCCAAAAATTAGGGACTTTAGTAAATCGCATATAATGTGGGCAATTTTTTAATTTTGGTCAATTTTCTCAAATAAGGAGATTTTTTTGAGAAGGAAAACAAGTTATTCAGAGTCCTTATTTAAAATTATACCGTAAAATTCATTTATGAAATTAAAGAATGAAAATATAAATAATTAATAATAATAATATGATTTTTAACGTTTTTTAGTTTTATATTTTTGACTGAAACTTTTAAATACTTATAAAAAGGATCTTAAGGAATATTTAATAAAATTTGAGGAAATTTCCCCAAATAATTTAGGAAAAATTTCCAAATAATGACGTGTAAGAAAGAAATATTCTCCATCATTATTCGGGATTTTTTTCCTACATTATTTGGGGATACTTCCTCAAATTCCCTAAAAAATGTTTACAGTGTATATAGTTTCATGATGAAGGCCCCAATTATTAACAATTTTCGTTTTTTTATTTTCTAAACATTGTCTCTAAAAGTATTTGTACCAGAAACAAATGAAACAAATGTAACTTTTTTACAAGACCTTCATAAAACCCAAAGATATTTGTTATCAGAAAGTTTGATAAAAACGCTGCAGAGTTGACAAATCAAAAGTCGTGAGATTATTTTTACTTTCGTATGTCGCATCTTTTTTTAATGCCCTTGACGTATGACGACGCATTAGAATCTTTCCGGTGCAAAATTCAAACTCGAGTATGCTTTCCTCGATTTTGTTTACTAATAATTTTTTAATAATTTTTTAATATTTTCTTAAATAATAATTTCTTTTTCCAAAATGTAGTAGACTTATATTTTATTTGTATATTACACGTACGTATATGATAAAAATCGATAGATATAATTAGAATCGTCTCTTTATCTAGAAAAGTTGAGCCCCGAGCACATAAACTTTTAGATATGGGGGAATAATTCGTTAGTTTGTGAAAATATTAATTACGACATTGAAGAAGTTTTATTATTTCATAATTTCGTGGGATCATTATCACTATTTTCTAATCTAATCAGGAGCTTTTGTTAAAGTTAAAAAAAAAGATGAAGTATATTTTATTAGAAAATTATAATAAATTGCATTCAATATTGATCATTCATTACATTCTTAGACAAAACGAGAAACAATTCAAAAAAATATATTTTTCATTTAAAGGGTTTTTTGAATAATGTAATAAATAAAAATGTTCTACAGTCACGTTTATTATCAGGAAGGCAATAAGTGGATTATTATCCATTATCTTATCAAGTCTTACGCTTAGAAAAACTTGTAATTGTCTAGATTAGATTGCAAAAAAAAATTATTTACTTTACTTTGAATCATTAAAAAAATTCACGAAGAATATACTCAAGTCTCCATTGCTTAATACATTATTTCAATGATAATAGTAATAAACATCTCTGCTTCTAATAAATTTTAATTCGTCGAATTGATTTAATACTGTCTAAACAAAATTTTTTTTATATCTCAAACTTGAAATTTAACAAATGAAATCTACAAATCATCCTTTTTTATAACAAAAATCGTAGAAAACCTTATGCGAATTAAGAATAATTTGTGTTAATTATCTGATAAATTATTCAAAATATTATACATGTTTTATGTTAGTATTGATTTTTTTATGTTGAGTGTTCCATGGATATTTGTATATAAAATAAAATTGCAATATAAAATTGTATGTTAGTTTATCGTTTTACATAGGAAATGGATATTTTTAATAGAAAATTATTAGATTTCAAAGGTTAAAAATTTAAATTCGGTTATTTTAAACAAAACCAATACAATTTCAAAGAAGATTTAGAATTTGGAACAATTTTTCGTTGTATTATGTTACAGTTTTTCGTTGAAACTTGGTATTTTTATTTGAAAAAATTATCAAATTTTTCAATTCATTATTATTCTCAGATTTTTTTTTCAAAATGATTAAATAAACTATTTTCGTATTTTTTGACCTTTTATACCGGAAATCGGTACTCTTAATAAAACATAATTGGATTTCATGAAAATTACAATTTTTTGAATAATTTTAGTTTCACATTACATTTGTCATTCTTATCAAGCATAATGAATTTTCAATAAAATAGTAAAATTTGCAACCGGAAAAAAATACATTTTCAGCCAATAGTTGAATTTTCTAATAAAAAAGATGAATATTTCAACAAAAAATGGAATCAACCAAAAAGGGAAACATCTTCAGTTAAAAAATTAATTTCTAACAAAAGAAAGCTAATTTTCAACAAACGACTGAAATGAAAATGAAAATGGAGAAAACTCAAACAGAAAAATAACTTTTCAACAAGAATTGTTAAATTTTTTAAAAAGTAGATTAATTTTTAACCAAATGAAATGAATTCTCAGTGAAAATTGTAATGGCTGATATTTTAACCCAAACAGATTTTAATTTTATATATAAAACAGTTGAAGTCAAGAAAAAAAACGAATTTTCAAGAAAATTGTAAAATCCTCTACCAAAAAGACGGATTTTCAACAAAACAGTTTTTTGACCAAAAAGGATATTTTTAACAAAATTGTTCAATTTTCTACAAAGTAGATTAATTTTTAATCAAATAATTGAATTTTCAACAAAAAACATAAATTTTCTACCAAAACATACGAATTTACAAAAAATTACATGAATTTTTATCCAGCCAGTTGATTTTCTAATTAAAAAGATCCATTTTCAACCGTAAATGGAATACTGACATTTTCAATTCAAAAAATTAACTTTTTACAACAAAAAACCTGATTTTCAACAATATAGTCAAATTTTCAATCATTGATGAATCTTCGACTAAAATGATAAATCTTCAACTGGAATAATTAAATCTACAGTTAAAAAATAAATTTATAACCAAAAACGATGATTCTTCAATAAAGCAGTTCAATTTTTAACAAAAAAATGATTTTTCACAAAGTTGTTGAATTTTCTACAAAGTAGATTAATTTTGAATGAAATGTTTGAATTTTCAACCAAAAACATAAATTTTCTACTAAAAGAGATAAATTTAGATAAAACTACATGAATTTTTATCCAGAAATTTGAATTTCTAACTAAAAAATATAAATTTTCAACCAAATATTGAATAATGACATTTTCAATTCAAAAAATTAACTTTTTACAACAAAAAGTCTTATTTTCAAGAAAATCGTCAAATTTTCAAGCAGTGATGAATCTTCAACTGAAATGATAAATCTTCAACAGGAATAGTTAAATCCATAGTTAACAATAAATTTCTAACCAAAAAAGACGATTCTTCAACAAAACAGTTCAATTTTTAACAACAAAAAATATTTGTTCCCAGAATTGTTGAATTTTCTACAAAGTAGATTATTTTTAAACCAAATAATTGAATTTTTAATCAAACACCTAAATTTTCTACTGAAAAAGAAGAATTTACAAAAAATTACATGAATTTTCATCCAGACAGTTGAATTTCTAACTAAACAGATAAATTTTCAACCAAAAATGAAATACTGTCATTTTCAACTGAAAAAATTAATTTCTTACAACAAAAAATCAGATTTTCAACATAATAGTCAAATTTTCAATCAGTGATGAATCTTCAACTAAAATGATAATTCTTTAACTGGAATACTTAAATATACAGTTGAAAAATAAATTTCTAACCAAAAACGACGATTCTTCAACAAAATAGTTAAATTTTCAACCAAAGAGAGGAAGTTTTATTTTAAATTAAAAAGCCAAACAATGAGTTTTTACCTGATTTTAATTCGATGCGCAGTAGCATTTTATGGCACTTATGGTTGCGCAGTAGTTTCGTGACTCTCTTGCAATATTCGCAATACGCAAGATGATTATTTTCGACATTTATAAGAAAATTAAGACAAACCAAAAATTAAAATTTCAATTATCTTTAATTTTATTTATAAATATGGAAAACAATCATAGTAAATATATCGAAAAATATTCTAGGGGGCCCAAAAAACTACTGCGCAGTCGTAGGTGCTATATAATAGTACTGCGCATCCAATTAAGTTATATAAATCTTCTAAACTTTCCTGAACCTCATCTTGCAATATTGCCTAACAAGAAGATTCATTTTCTACCAAAACCGACAGATTTTTAACAAAATACATGAATTTTCAACGAAGAAAATTAACTTTCTACCAAAAAAAAGACGAAATTTCCACACAATACATGAATTTTCCACAAAATACATGAATTTTCATCGTTCCAAATGATCAGAATTACAATGTAGAATATTTTCAACTGCGCATGTACCGAAAAGCGCGGACCTATTTGAAATCAATAAATAATATGAATAATCATACAGACGAATACTAACAAAAGTTTTTTATTTACTTTTTTAACGGATCAAATAAAATTATAGAAATACCTAACTTTTAAAAAAATTGCAATACTAACGTAAAATTGCAAGTGTATATATTAAATAGGCCCGCGCTTTTCGGCGCATGCGTAGTTGAAACCGTCGGATTTTTAACATAACCTTAAAAACTGTTACATCTCATGTGCATTATCTTCCTTTCAAGAATTACTATTCTCTATAATTTATTTTCTTTATTAAATTTTTCCCAGTTCCATATTATTACTTAATCTGTATTATAAAGTAAACGGTGAAGTGAGTCGAGGCAAAAAATGAGTTGCAGCTTCTTTGGAATCAAAAATCAGTTCTAACAGAAACCCCACTTCTTTCTGTGAAACAAAAAATAATCGCGCGTGTTTCTAATTTTCTAGCCTATCTTTAAACAATTTTACTAATTCGAAAACTTTGCAATCCATTTCTTATTTTTAACCTTTAAGGGCATGAGGCGCCAGGCGACCAATTAAATATTAATATATTCGGCAGCTTCATTATTATAAAAATAAATATATTATTCTGAAATTATGGGAAATGGTTTAAAATATATAAGGGCACTTTTATCTGGCCCATTTGAGTTTGAATTTTGTTTATATAATGTGATTTTATTGATTTTCAATGTAACTGAGAACAGGGTCTTAGAGCCCTAGGCAAAATCCTCCATATAAAAGAACGTAACCTCCATTGGTAGTGAGTATGGTAGCGGCCATTTTTTTACATTTTTTTTTGCTTTAAAATGCCTCTATTACATTTATATAATTTTTAAAATGATTTCGATGTTGTGAAATGAGTATCTGAATTCAATTTTCAAAATTATATATACATATATATATATATATTTTTTTTTAAATTGGTTTAAAAGGTTATTAATAAATTAAATGTATATAAATGTAATTTTAAATTTAAAGAAAAATATCATGTATAAATTATTTGAATATTTCAATGAAAATAATTACTTAATGCTTTTTATGTTGCGAACTGATTAATTCATTATTAACTGATTCTATCACGCTTAAATTTTCTGGAATTAGTTCAAAAGGTTATTAATAAATCAAATTTTCAGAAATGGAAGTTCAAACTTATAAAAAATATATTTTATTTTGTGAACTGATTAATTTTTTCCACAATCCATATTAAATTAAATAAAGATTAAAATTCTTTTAAATTATTTAACATTAATTGATTATTTATTTTAAGGTTATGTAATTGAATACTAGCTATAATTTGTATAATAAAAGTGTATTTATGTTTAAAATACCTCTATTCGAATTATATAAGTTTTCAAATGTTCCCGATGTTATGAAATGAGAATCTACATTCTGATTTCAAAATTATCTGAACATATATTTTAATTTTTTATGAAATTAGTTTGAAAAGTTATTAATGATTTATATTTTCAGAAAAATATAAGGTAAAAATTATTTAAATGTTTTTTATGAAAATAATTTTTTATTGTTTTCAATGTTGTAAACTGATTAATTTATTATTGACTGTTTAATTTTTTTACAATATAACATTATTTAACGATTGAATTGTTGTAATTGAATATTGCCTATTATTTGTATAATAAAACTTTATTTTTGTTTGAAATTTATCTCTTACAATGATATATTTTTTTAATGTTTGTGATGTTGTGAAATGAGTATCTGAATTCAATTTTCAAAATTATGCGTACATATGTTTTGATTTTTCCGCAAATTAGTATAAAAGGTTATTAATAATTCAAATTTTCAGAAAAATTCAAGGTATAAATTATTTGAATGTTTTTATGAAAATAATTGTTTATTGCTTTCAATGTTGTAAACTGATTAACTTATTATTGACTGTTTAATTTTGTTACAATATACAATTATATAAAGATTGAATTGTTGTAATTGAATATTGCCTATTATTTGTATAATCAAACTTTATATTTTTTTAAATATATCTCTTACAATGATATTTTGTTTTAATGTTTGTGGTGTTGTGAAATGAGTATCTGAATTCAATATTCAAAATTATGCGTACATATGTTTTGATTTTCTCGAAAATGAGTATAAAAGGTTAATAATGATTCAAATTTTCAGAAAAATATAAGGTAAAAATTATTTGACTGTTTTTATGAAAATAATTTTTTTTCGCTTTTAATGTTGTGAACTGATTAACTTATTATTGACTGTTTAATTTTTTACAATATAAAATTATATAAAGATTGAATTGTTTTAATTGAATATTGCCTATTATTTGTATAATGAAACTTTATTTTTGTTCAAAATATATCTTTTACAATGATATAGTTTTAAATGTTGCTGATGTTGTGAAATGAGTATCTGAATTCAATTTCCAAAATTATGCGTACATATGTTTTGATTTTTTCGAAAATTAGTATAAAAGGTTATTAATAATTCAAATTTTCAGAAAAATATAAGGTAAAAATTATTTGAATGTTTTTATGAAAATAATTGTTAATTGCTTTTGATGTTGTGAACTGATTAACTTATTATTGACTGTTTAATTTTTTTACAATATACAATTATATATAGATTGAATTGTTTTAATTGAATATTGTCTATTATTATTATAATTTATTAATTTTTATTTATTTATTAATTATAATTTATTAATTTATTATTATTATATATATTATTATATGTCTATTATTAAAATACCCGAATCGGGTAGTGTCACGCCTACCCTGAAAGGGAAATGGCTTAATGGTATACACATTTGCATAATAAAAACTTCTTTTTTTTTAAATACATCTCTTACAATGATATATTTTTTTTTAATGTTTGTGATGTTGTGAAATGGGTATCTGAATTCAATTTTCAAAATTATGCGTACAAAATCTTTGATTCTTTCGAAAATGAGTATAAAAGGTTATTAATAATTCAAATTTTTAGAAAAATATAAGGTAAAAATTATTTGAATGTTTTTATGAAAATAATTGTTTTTCGCTTTTAATGTTGTGAACTGATTAACTTATTATTGACTGTTTAATTTTTTTACAATATACAATTATACAAAGCTTGAATTGTTGTAATTGAATATTGCCTTTTATTTGTATAATCAAACTTTATTTTTGTTTAAAATACATCTCTTACAATGATATATTTTTTAAATGTTTGTGATGTTGTGAAATGGGCATCTGAATTCAATTTTCAAAATTATGCGTACAAAATTTTTGATTTTTTCGAAAATGAGTATAAAAGGTTATTAATAATTCAATTTTTCAGAAAAATATAAGGTAAAAATTATTTGAATGTTTTTATGAAAATAATTGTTTATTGCTTTTAATGTTGTTCACTGATTAACTTATTATTGACTGTTTAATTTTTTTACAATATACAATTATATAAAGATTGAATTGTTGTAATTGAATTTTGCGTATTATTTGTGTAATCAAACTTTATTCTTGTTTAAAATACATCTCTTACAATGATATATTTTTTTAATGTTCGTGATGTTGTGAAATGAGTATCTGAATTCAATTTTCAAAATTCTGCGTACATATGTTTTGATTTTTTCGAAAATGAGTATTTTCAGCAAGAATTTTAGTGGTCAAAAACTTTTAACAAATAAATAGTTATTCGAAAATTGGGTAAATGATAAAAATGAATAAAAAAAAGTTGGCCCTTAAATATGCCCAAATCCCACTTCCCCACTGTAATTTTCATGGCTCATAAATAAAAATAATAATAATTACTACTTAGAACTTTAAGTGTGCAAAATATATTTTTGCTTTGTGATAAGTGTTGGCAGGAAGTCTAGTATCTATTGTGGTTTGAGGCGATGAAGCACGTGCATAATGCACCTACGTATATTCTAAATAACCTTGACGATCTGTCCAAAATGTCTTCACATGACAATAAAAAAAAACCGGTCACTAATTAAGCACCTTTTTTCAACTCCACTCTTCACTGATAACAATAACTTAATTCACAATAATAAAAATCGATTTCAGTCATAACATGTATCACCAAGACTCACCCTAATTTCTTGATATGAAGTTAATTGCTTTCAGCTATTAATTTTTATTACACTACTGGCTTATTCATCAATACAGGAACTCAAAGATATTACTGCTAATTACTTACTGACTAATTTTAGGGTCCGAGTCATTTGTGATAATAAAATAACAGATCATTTGTAATCAGAAAATAACAGATCATTTGTAATCAGAAAATAACAGATTAATTTAGTGGGACGAAGTATACCTAATCGTTGGCAAGCGTGTGAGAGCAGAGTCACTTAATTTTATTTTTGATGCAGAGAATAGGTGAACTTGAAGATAGATGAAGTTGTGCCAATAAAAGGATATAAATAAAAAATTTTCTTTCGCAAAATAGTTTAGTTATCGACATTTTTTATCAGTAATTAAGTCGTTTCTAAATAATATTTTTTAATTATTATTTTTCATTACTAGAGGTTTCAGAAAAATATTCTGATTTTTTTATTTTTTTAGGACGTCTTTGATTTTTGACCCTCCTTCATGTGACAATTTTGGTATTATAGAACTTTTAGTTAAATTCTTCAGACATTTTTTTTTGTTTTGAAAACATTGATATAATTTGAAAATTAACTTAGATGGAAAATTACCTTAATAGATTAAGGCCGTCCATAAACTCTATTCCCCTTTTTTAATGAATCCCCCCCCCCTGTTTTCAACAAACTTATATTTTTTATTATTTTTTCACTTAAATTTAAACTGTAATAATGGAACCCAAAAAGGAAATCCAGATATTTTTGGTTAAAAATGTTGTTGTTGTTGGAAAGTCTTCCATTATATTTTGGTTTCAGAATTAATCTCTTTTGGTTAAAAATTCAAGTAATTTCTTTAAAATTTAATTATTTTGTTGACAATTCTACTATATTGTTTAAAGTCATATTTTTTGGTCAAAAATTCAAATCCTTTGTTGAAAATTTTTGTCTTTTTTGGGTAGAAAATTCGTCGTTTCGAATTCAGAATTCGTCCTTTTGGATTGAGAATTCATCTTTTGATATTGATAAAAAAGTCATCTTTTTCGGTTAAAAATTAATATTTTATGGTTTAGTGTAAATTATTTTTAATTGAAAAGTCTGCTATTTTATTTTTGGTTCAGAATTAATCTCTTTCGATTAAGAATTCTAGAACTTGACTGAAAATTTCAATATTTTGTTGAAAAGTAAATTATTGTTATAAAAAGTTATCTTTTTGGGTTAAAAGTTAATTGTTTTTATTTGAAATGTCGTAAATTCGTTTTATTTTTGGTTGAAAAATAACCTATTAAATGAAAATTTAACTAGTCCATTTTTTGTTGAAAATTTTTCCTTTATAGGTTGAAAATTCAACTATTTTCCAGAAAATCCATGTATTTTGTTGAAAATTTGTCTTTTTGGATAGAAAATTATTAATCTTCTAGGTTAAAAAATCAACTTTTTGGTTGGAAATTCAACTCTTGGGTTAAATGTTGAACTCTTTTCTTGCAAATTCATTTCATTTGTTGAAGATACATAATTTTAGTTGAAAATTAAACTATTTTGCTAAAAATTCGATTTTTTTTTCCTTTTTGGAAGAAAATTTCGGTCGAGTATTCTACTATTTTGTTGAAACTTTGTCTTTTTTGGTTGGATTAGACTATTTATTATTTAAAATTAAAATCTTTTTTGTTGAAATATTAACTTTTACATGGTTTGTTGAAAATTAATTTTTTTGTTTAAAAATTTGGTTAAAAATGGAAAATTGAATATTTGTATTGAAAATGCAACTGTTTTGTAGGAAATGTCTATTTTTTAATTAAAAATTTGGTAGAAAATTAAACCATTCAGCTTAAAATTAACTTTTTTCTTGAAAATTCATATTTTTGGTTAAAAAATCAACTACTTGGTTTAAAATTGAACTACTTTGTAAAAAATTAATTTTTTTTTGTTGAGAATTGGGTTAAAAATTGAAAATTTGTGTTGTAATTTCAACTATTTTGTAGAAAATTTCTATTTTTGACTTCAAAATTCGACAATTTGGTAGAAAATTAAACTATTTGGTTTAAAATTACATTTTTTTTAAATTCATATTTTTTATTAAAAATTCATCTATTGTGGTAAAACATCAAACTATTTGGATTAGAATTAAACTATTTATTTGAAAATTTAACAATTTTGTTTGAAAATTAGTTTTATTTTTGGTTGAACATTAATGATTTTTTTGATGAAAATTTAATTATTTCATTTTTGGTTGAAAATTCATATTTTTTAATTAAAAATTCAAGTAATTGTTCAAAAATTTATGTATTTTGTTTATAATTCATCTTTTTGGTAGAAAATTAATCTTTTTGGTCCAAAAATCGACTTTCTAGAAGATTCATTTGTTTTGTTGAAAATTCATCTTTTTAATTGAAAATTCATCCCTTTGGTTGAACATTTAACTATTTTGCTACAATTTTTTTTGTTTGAGAATTAATTTTGTTCTTCACTGAGATTATTTCATTTTTGTTTGAAAATTGATATTTTAAATAAAAAATTTTATCTTTCCTATTTGAAAATTCAGGTATTTTGTTAGAAATTCGTTTTCTTTAGTTGAATTAAACTGTTTTGGATTTAAAATTGAAATCTTTTTTGTTGAAATACTGTTACATGTTTCGTTGATAATTAATTTTTTAATTCAAAAATCGACTACTTGGTTTAAAGTTGAACTACTTTGTAATAAATTCACTTTTTTTGTTTTTAAAATTGGGTTAAAAATTGAAATTTTGGTTTAAAAACTCAACTTTAGTAGAAAATTCCTATTTTTTCTTAAAAATTTAACAATTTGGTAGAAAATTAAACTATTTTGTTAAAAATTGAAATATTTATTTGAATATTCAACTATTTGGTTGGAAGCTCTTTTTTTGAAGCAAAATAAAATTTTTTATCTGAAAAGATCGCTAATCAATTTTTGGTTGAAAATTTGTTTTTTATAAGTTGAAAACCATTCATTTTTTTAGGTTTAAACTATTTTGTCAAAAATTTGTCTTAAATTTAAATCAATTTTTAATTAAATTAAATTAAATTGAACTGGTTGAAAAATCTTTTTTTTTTGTTGAAAATTAGTTTTTTGAACCAAAAATTTAAGGAATTGATTTTTGGTTTGAAAAATTATTTTTTTTATGTTGAAAATTCAGCCTTCTTAATTTCCTTACCGTTTAGATTTCCATTAATTTTGAAATTATTTCAAATAATTTCGAGGATTTTAATATAAATTAACTTGATTTAATTTAAGATTATTGCGCATTGTCTACGGTGAGGATAAATTTTCGCAGACTGTCTGGAAATCCCTGCAATAAAAGCGCACTGTTTTTCACATTAGGAATTTATAAATATTCTGTTAAACAAAATTCAAAATATTAACAACTTTTCCAGAATAAAATTTATTTTCGACTGAATTTGGTTTCTTACTTAAATTTTTTAATACTAAATACAAAACTTTTTTCCATACTATTATGGCGAATTACAAGACTTCTTCTAATTCAGTATTGAAAAGTTTGAAATCTTTTGACCAAAATTCATTCAAGATTTATAAAATTTTGGTTGCCCTACAAGATTTTATGACTGTTTTTACACTTTCTAGAAACACAATTTTTTCCCGTGCGCACCAGAAAAATTACCATTGCAAAAATTAAGGGGTTGAGCAACTTCCTTGTTCAGAGTTTGACGTGTTATTGAATCTTAATTTCCTTCATGAAAAATAAAATGCAGCTGTTCTTATTTGTCTTCGGGTTAAAAGTCGGCCACGAGTTGATGCGAATCTCTGCAACTTATTTATCGAACTCGTCGCCTTTCTATAGATAGCACACATGTGCTTTCAAGGCTTGAGGGTTACGGTCACGGAAACGCTTATATTAACCGAGATTGCGACAATTTCTGAGGCATAAACAAATATAAAAAGATATTAGGTCTACAAATTAATTCGGTGCCTTTACCTTGACGTCTTGTAACTATTGGTTAAATTTGAATTTTTCCCGCCCTAAGATAGTTTTAAAGCGCAAACGTTAATCTTTAAGGTGGTTCAAATTAGTCGGTTTTTATGATAATACAAAATACGGCTACAAGGATGTATTGTTCGATGTAATATTTTTACGACACAATTTAAAGGCTTACACATGTGCATGACTAGAGCCCCTTTTTCTAAAAATGGTCTTGTTTTTTTTTTAAATTGAAAATATACTTTATTGTCTGCGCCTGGAAAAGGGCAAAGCTCCACTGGGAGTGTAACCATGGTGCGCCGGAAACAGGCGCCCACTGGTTCAAAGGGCGTTTCATTTAACAAAAAAAATACCTTTTTTTGAAACAAGGGCTCTAGTCATGCACATGTATAAGCCTTCAGATTCTGTGGTAAAAATATTAATTCAAACAATTCATCCTTGTAGCCGTATTTTGTATAATTCTAAAACCCGACTCGTTTGAAGCACCTTAAAAACAAAATATAATATGTGGCGGCCTTGCAGACTTTACTTAAAAAATCATTAGTGAATACAATGACTGCATTCTTTTTGCATTCCAACTTGAAAAATGCCAAATACATCCCTTCTCTAAATACTTTGGATTTTCAAAAATTTCACAAAGATTAGAAGGATTTCCTGGAGATTTAAACATTTTTACAAATATTTCGCAGAAATATCGAATAGATTAAAAATATTTTACAATAACTGCAATTTTTTACAAAGATTTCAATGATTTCGCAAAGATTTCAATAATTTCACCAAAATTGCTAAATATTTCAAAAATATTTTTAAAAAATATTTCGCAAAGATTTCCGATGTATTAAAAATATTGCACAAAGATTTTAATAACCTCCCAAAGATTTCGCAAAGATTTCAATAATTTTCCAAAGTTTTCACAAAAATTTCAGGTTGATTTGAAAGATTTCACAAAGATTTCACAAACATTTCAATAATTTCACCAACATTGCCAAATATTTCAAAAATATTACAAATATATCGCAAAGATTTCCGGTGTATTTAAAATATTTCACAAAGATTTAAATGATTTCCCAAAGATTTCAATAATCTCACAAATATTACCAAATATCAAATATTTCAGCTTTATTTAAAAGATTTCACACAGAGTTCAATGATTTCCCAAAGATTGACCAAAGATTTAAATAATTTACCAAAGATGTCACAAGGATTACCAAATATTTCAAAAATAATAAAAAATATTTCGAAAGATTTCTAAAGATATCAGAAATATTTTACAAAGATTTCAAATAAATTTAAAAGATTTCAATAATTTCACAATAATTGCCAAATATTTCCAAAATATTAAAAATATTTCGCAAAGATTTCTAAAGATAACAAAAAGATTTAACAAAGATTTCAATAATTTTCCAAAGATTTCCTAAAGATTTCTCAAAGATTTCACAAAGATTTCACAAAGATTTCACAAAGATTTCAAAGATTTCAGGTTGATTTAAAAGATTTCACAGAGATTTCATTGATTTCCCAAAGATTTCAATAATTTCACAAACATTGCCAAATATTTCTCAAATATTAAAAATATTTCGCAAAGATTTCTAAAGATTTAACAAAGATTTCAATAATTTCCCAAAGATTTCCTAAAGATTTCACAAAGATTTCAAAGAATTCAGGTTGATTTAAAATATTTCAATGATTTCCCAAAGATTTCACAAAGATTTCAATAATTTCCCAAAGATTTTCTAAAGATTTCACAAAGATTTCAAAGATTTCAGGTTGATTTAAAAGATTTCAAAAATATTTCAATGATTTCCCAAATATTGCCAAATATTTCCAAAACATTAAAAAAATTTCCAATTGAATTGAAAAGATGTCATACAGATTTTAATGATTTCCCAAAGATTTCAATAATTTCACAAATATTGCCAAATATTTCTAAAATATTAAAAATATTTCGCAAAGATTTCTAAAGATTTAACCAAGATTTCAATAATTTCCCAAAGATTTCCTAAAGATTTCACAAAGATTTAAAAGAATTCAGGTTGATTTAAAAGATTTCAATGATTTCCCAAAGATTTCACAAAGATTTCAATAATTTCCCAAAGATTTCCTAAAGATTTCACAAAGATTTCACAAATATTTCACAAAGATTTCAGGTTGATTTAAAAGATTTCAGGTTGATTCAAAAGATTTCAAAAAGATTTCAATGATTTCCCAAAGATTTCAATAATTTCACAAATATTGCCAAATATTTCAAAAATATTAAAAATATTTCGCAAAAATTTCCAAAGATTTCACAAAGATTTCAATGATTTGAATGATTTCACAAATATTTCGCAAAGATTCCCGATGTATTTAAAATATTTTACAAAGATTTTAATAACTTCCCAAAGATTGCATAAAGATTTCAGATAAATTTAAAAGATTTTATAAAGATTTCAATGATTTCGCAAATATTGCCAAATATTTCAAAAATATTTCGCAAAGATTTCTAAAGATATCAGAAAGACTTAACAAAGATTTCAATAATTTCACAAAGATTTAAAAGACTTCAGGTTGATTTAATAGATTTCACAAAGATTTCAATGATTTCACAAAGATTTCAATAATTTCACAAATATTGCCAAATATTTCCAAAATATTAAAAATATTTCGCAAAGATTTCTAAATATATCAAAAAGATTTAACAACTATTAATATTTAACAAAAAAATGTCACAAAGATCTCAATAATTTCCCAAAGATTTCCTAAAGATTTTCCAAAGATCTCACAAAGATTTCAGGTTGATTTAAAAGATTTCAAAAAGATTTCAATGATTTCCCGAAGATTTCAATAATTTCACAAATATTGCCAAATATTTCCAAAATATTGAAAAGATTTCGCAAAAATTTCCAATTGAATTGGAAAGATGTCCTACAGATTTTAATGATTTCCCAAAGATTTCAATAATTTCACAAATATTGCCAAATATTTCAAAAATATTTCGCAAAAATTTCACAATGATTTCAATAACTTCCCAAAGATTTCACAAAGATCTCAGATGAATTAAAAAGATTTCAATGATTTCCGAAAGATTTCAATAATTTCAGAAATATTTCAAAAATATTAAAAATATTTCTCAAAGATTTCTAAAGATATCAGAAAGATTTTACAAAAATTTCAATAATTTCACAAATATTACCAAAAATATTAAAAATATTTCTCAAAGAGTTCTAAAGATGTCAGAAAGATTTGACAAAGATTTCAATAATTTCACCAATATTGCCAAATATTTCAAAAATATTAAAAATATTTCGCAAAGATTTCACAGAGATTTAAATGATTTGAATACTTTCACAAATATTTCGCGACGATTCCCGATGTATTTAAAATATTTCAGAAAGATTTCAATCATTTCCCAAAGATTTGAATAATATCACAAATATTGCCAAATATTTCAATAATATTAAAAATATTTCGAAAAGATTTCTAAAGATATAAGAAAGACTTAACAAAGATTTCAACAATTTCCCAAAGATTCCACAAAGATTTCAAAGATTTCAGGTTGATTTAAAAGATTTCACAAAGATTTCAGTGATTTACCAAACGTTGCACAAAGATTTCAATAATTTAACAAAGATTTCACAAAGATTACCAAATATTTCAAAAATATTAAGTATATTTCGCAAAGATTTCTAAAGAGATACCAGAAAGATTTTACAAAGATTTCAATAATTTCACAAATATTTCCAAATATTTCCGAAATATATAAAATATTTCACAGAAATTTCCAAAGATTTCAGATTTCAAGATTTTTATTATTAAATTTTATTACATTTATTTATTGAACAAAATACCAATTTTCAACAAACTATTTGAATCCTCTGTTAAAACAGATTAATTTTTAACCAGTCAGTTGCATTTTTAACCAAAAAATATAATATTTCTACCAAAAGAGAAGAATTTGCAACTCGAAAATATGAATTTTAAACAAAAAGTTTATTTTCAATCAAATTGTTCAGTTTCAAATCAAAAACAATTAATTTTCAACAAAAAAAGGTATTGGTAAGTTTTCAGATGAAGAAGTGGATTTTTAATTTGAAAAAAAAAACTATTTTCAAAAAAATAGCTAATTTTTCAGCCAACAATTTTTTAATTAACTAAAAACATAAATTTTTAACAAAGTCTTATACTATAAAATTACTTCAAAATGATTTATTAAAAAAATTTTATTAAAAATACTTGTTGGTTTTTGTATGATGTACGGGATGATTGAAATATTCAAAAAATCCCGAATAATAAAATAACTGACACTGTCAAATTCCCGACACTAAAAAATTCCCTAATTAGTTTTTTTTTTAAATCATTGCTCTTATAATGAAAATCTTGTTCTTGTATTATATTTTTGCATTTAGAAATATTTTTTTTGAATTATTTATATTTCGAATGCAAACCGTAATTTAAAAAACCATTTAACATCCAAAAAAATTGTGTATTAAAATATTTCATTAGTTTATTTTCAATGAATAAATATTGTTTATCAAGAAATAAGTTTGTTAATTATATAAATTATTCTAACACTATTTAAAAAAAACATTAAAAAATATAACAATCTCGAAGAAGCAGCCTTTAATTAATTCAAATTAGAAATTCGAAGTCTCGAAAATTATATCTCCAAACGTGAATCGAAATTCATTTTTCGAATTTTCATTTCAAATTTGGAAATGCTTGAAACATGGAATTTTTCAATATAGAAAAAAATTTAACTGAAAATTAAACCGGCTTAATTACCTTAAATTAGTACAATTTAAAAAATAAAAATTGCTCTTTTTTTTAAGAAAAATGAGTGGATTATTTTCTAAACCTTCTTAATTTTGTAGGAAAATTATTCTTGCTATATTTTGAACATTTTGGAAATCCAAATAGTTGGATTTTCAACCCAAAGAGACGAATTTTCAAAAAGAAAATTAATTTTCAACCAAATGGTTGAATTTTGAATTAAGAACGATCGAGTAGTTTAGTTTTTATTTGAAAATATTGATTTTCAAAAAAAAAAAGAATCAAAAAAATAGTTACATTTTCAACCAAAGATATAGATCGTCAATTATTAAAATAAATTTTTTACAATGTCTCAAAAATTATGTCTCCAAACGTGAATCGAAATTAGTTTGTTCGAATTTTCATTGCAAATTTGGACAGGCTTGGAACATTGAATTCTTAAAAATAGGAAAATTTAACTGTTAATTAAACCGGCTTGATTTCTTAAAATTAGTACAATTTTTAAAATGAAAATTACTCCTTTTTTTGAGAAAAATGGATGGATTATTTTCTAAACTTTCTTAATTTCTTAGAAAAATTATTTTTGCTATATTTTGAACTTTTAG
>CAKNYM010051554.1:142923-155367 GCA_932195095.1 Andricus curvator
TTTTCAACAAAAAATAGAATAATTAAATTTTAAGTTTGAAAAACTAATTTTCAACAACTAACATGAATTTTCTACAGTTATATTCAACTAAAAAAGACAAATTTTCAACAAAATTCATGAATTTTTTACCAAATAGTTAAATTTTAAACTTATAAAGAACAAATTTTCCACCAAAAATATGAATTTTTAACAAAGTATTTTAATTTGCACCAAATTGTTGAATATTCAAACCAAAAAGAAGAATTTTTTTACAAAAAAGCTTAATTTTCAAGAAAAAAGTTCGTTTACGATGAAATAGTTGAATTTTCAATGAAATTGATGAATCTTCAACAAAAAAAGTCAATTTTTTACAAAGTTGTTTAAATTTAAACCAAGCAGTTGATTTTTTAACAAAAAAAAAAATGATTCTGAATGATTCTGTTGAATATAACCAAAAATGACGAATATTTAACCAAATAGTTAAATTTTCAACAAAAAATATGGTTTGTCTACACAAAATAGAATGGTTAAATTTTCAGTTGGAAAAATTAATTTTTAAATAGTAAAAACGAATTTTCAAGAAAGTAATTAAATTTTCAACGAGAGAAATGAATATTTAACTAAAATAATGAACTTTTAGAAAAAGAATTAAATTTTATTGAAATAGTTGAATTTTTGACATAAAAATATGTATTTTCAACCAAAACGATTAATTTTCTACCAAAACAAATTTTTTTTTAACTAAATACATGAATTTTCAACGAAAAAGATCAATTTTCAACCAAAAATGGAATATTCATATTTTCAGTGAAGAAAATTAATTCATAACAATAAAAAAAGTTTTTTCAGCAAAATAGTTATATTTTCAACCGAAGAGATGAATTTTCAACTACGGTAATGTATCTTCAAGAAAATGAATTTTCAAGAAAATATTTGAGAATTCAACCAAACAGTTCAATTTTTACCCAAAAGGTTGATTTTTTAACCAATTAGATTAATTTTTCACAAATAAATATGAGTTATAAACAAAATACATGAATTAAAAAAAAAAAATTCTTTTTTTTTTCAACAAATTTTTGAACAAATAACTACATTTTGAAGATTATTTTATTTTATTTTCATCGAAAAAATAACATAATATGAAAATCGAACTATTTTTGGTTGAAAGTTAATTCGTTTTGGTTGTAAGGTCTACAGTTATATTTTTGGTAATGAATTTATTTCTTTTATTGAAAAAATTCTACTATATGGTTGAAAATGAAATTCTTTGTTGAAAATTCAACTTTTCTCGTTAAAAAAACAACTATCTTCTAAAAAAATTATTTTTTCATGTTGAAATTCAATTTTTCTGTTAAAAGTTCAATTATTTTATTTTTGGATAAAAAATTAATCTATTTTGGGAGAATTAATAAAAATTAACTTTTTTGTTGAAAATTCCAATTTTCATATTAAGCTTCAACCAAAGGGTGGCAGTACAGAACTAGATAACCAATAAAATCTGAATTTTTGAGGAATGCGAAAAAACATTTTATAAAATCTAAATCACCATTTTATAATAAAACAAAAGCCCACTCTCAAGCGATTGTATTTTCTAATTAGGCCAAAAAAATTTTATGAGCAAAATTTAACCAGCTTTAAGGAAATTGTATGTGGAAATTGACAATCTCAAAGTGAAACTGATCACAAATTGGCACAGGCTCTGCTGCGGATTGCGATGAAAATGTAATCTTCAGTTTATATAAAAATAAAAACTTGTTCCCGAGATATTAATCTCGGTAGTAAGTTTTTGAAGTAAGTTTTTATTTTTTACATAAATCGAAGATTGCATTTTTATCGCAATCTGCAGCAGAGCCTGTTTCGATTTGTGGTCAGTGTAACTTTGAGATTGTTAATTTCCACATATATTTCATCAAAACTGGAAGAATTTTTCAAGTTTCTGAATGCAGTTAAATAAAAACGCTTCCACTGATGATGTCATCTAAAACAAAAAACATTTTTCATAACAAAATTTTCAAACTGAAAATTTAACTATTGTAGATTTTTTGTGTGACAACTATTTTTTCTGAAAAAAAACTAGACAAATCTTTGGAGATCCTAACCTCGTTCTTTGATTTTGATTTGCAAGTGAAGACTATTTTTGATCACTCCAGACTGAATTGTCTTCCAAAAATAGATTTCTCATTCCAACTGAAGACGAGTGCATTCACACATAAGGCTCTAACTCTCAAAAATGAAAAGAACATTTTCCCCTTCTTTTAAAATAAGTAAATGCCAGTTGATCAGTTTCGGATTATTTACCATATTTGATCAGCAAATTGCGCATCAGAATGATCCAATTCTCAAGATCAATTGCATGTTCTGAATTTTTATGAGTAAGAATATTGTTAATAATATTGTTAAAAAATTGGTAATTAATTTTTTGTCTGAAAAAAGATCTCCTTTCGCTCCGCTGGGAATCGAACCTCAGAACTTCCGATCGCCGGTCGGGTGCTTTCCCATCAAGCTACTAGAGAGAGATCGAGAGAAGAAACTTTTTTCAGAGAATACACGCATTATTTTGCCAGGTGGTAAATCAAATTTTTCAAGGAATCTGTATTATCATCAGCAAATAACAGAAATTTTTAACCTCTTTTCAGACTAGATGAAGATATGAATTAATTTTTTTTCTGAAAAAAGATCTTCTCCTTTAATAACAGAAATTTTTAACGTCTTTTTAGACTAGAAAGAGATATGAATTAAAAATTAATTAAAATAATGTTTAATTCATATCTTCATCTAGCCTGAAAAGACGTTAAAAATTTCTGTTATTATCTGATGATAATACAGATTGCTTAAAAAATTTGTTAAAGTACATTTAATAATAAAAATTACTTATTTTTAGCATTTCGTAGTAAAAAATAGAATTTTAATTTTTGAAATTTTTGACACTTTTTGAAGGTAAAAAAAAAAAATTTCTAGAGCCGTAGACATTTTGTTGGTCCCATGAAGTAGGTTAATCTATAGAAATACTCTTAGAAAAAAATTAGTTTTCGAAGTTGAATATTCGTTTTTTGGATTGGATTATATTTTTAGTTAGGAATTAATCTATTTTTGGGAAAAATTGTATTATTTGGTTAAAATTTTAGATATTTTGGTGAATATTCAAAAATTTCGTTTGTAAGTCATTCTTTTTGTATAAAAATTAAAATCTTTTGTTGAAAATTGACTTTTTTGTGGAAAACTCATTTGTGGGTTGAAAATGCAACTCTTTGGTTGAAAATCCAAATATTTTTGGTTGAAAATTGATTATTTTTGTTTGAATAGTCTATAATATTTTTCTTTAAAAATTTATATTTTGTAGTTTAAATTGTATTATTTGGTTGAAAATTTACTTATTTTTATGAAAATTAAAAAACTTTGTTGTGAAGTATTTCTTTTTATTTAAAAATTCAACTGTTCTATTTAAAATTTGTCATTTTAGGATAACAAATAAACTATTTGGTTGAAAATGATTTTTTGTAGAAAACTTATTTGTGTGTTGAAAAATTAAACAGTTTTGTATAAAATTCGCATTTGGTTCCTGATTTTAAAATTCATCTCTTTGGTTGAAAATTCCAATATTTTTGGTTAAAAATTAATTATTTTTGGTTTAAAAGTCTACTATTATATTTTTGGTTAAGAATTTATTTATTTTGGTTAAAAATGTTATTATTTGTTTCAACATTTAGTTATTTTAAGAAATATTGAACAATTTCGTTAAAAATTAATTATTTTTGTTGAAAAATTCAACTATTTTGTTGAAAATTCTTCCTCTTATGATAAAAGTTTAAATATTTTGTTGAAAACTCATTTGTTAGTTGAAAATGCAACTGTTTGGTATAAAATTCGCCAATTTGGCATGAAAATTCAACAATTTGTTTGCATTTTTTTCTCTCTTGACGGAAAAATCTTTCTTGGTTGAAAATTCAAATCATTTGTTAAGAGAATCATCTCTTTGCTTGAAAATCCAAATATTTTGGTTGAAAAGTCTACTATTATATTTTTCTTTAAGAATTTATATTTTTTAGTTAAAAATTGTATTATTTGGTTGAAAATTTAGTTGTCTTGATGAAAATTCAAGAATTTCGTTAAAAAGTCATTATTTTTATTTAAAAATTCAACTGTTTTGTTTTAATTTTGTCCTTTTAGGATGAAAATTCAACTATTTGTTGAAAATTTCCCATTTTTTAAAACATTTTCTGTTGGGCCAAGAAAGTTCTAAATCTTTCAGAAGTGGAAGTCGGAACTAAGTTAATCAAAAGAAACACTTCTAGAAAGGAAAAAATTAATTTTCAGAGCCACAGAGATTTATAGACCAAAAGAGGACAATTTGAATTTTACTCCTACCCTGAAATATAAAATTTCCTAAAAAATTCCTCGTTTTATAAATGTAATGTCAGTCATGAATAACCTACGATTTTCAATAAAAAGTCTAACTGTCACTCAATATATGTGAATGTAGTTCTGCAATAAATTAATTTTGAAGCCGCAAAAGTGGATCATTTTCATCTGAATACAGAAATAACACAGACAATCCTGAGGTATCACTTTGATTCTGAATTCGGATCAAAGTGATTTGCAGCAGAGTTTATTCTCGAATTCGATCATTTTGATCTTAAATGGAACATGGAATTGAGTTACAGCACTATTGAAACCTTAGCATTTACCATCTGAATACAGTAATGACCCAGAAAATCCTAAGGTATCACTTTGATTCTGAATGCGGATCAAAGTGATTTGCAGCAGAGTTGATTCTCGAAATTCGATCATTTTGATGTTAAGTGGATCATTGAATTTGGTTGTAGCACTGTTGAAACCTCAGGATTTACTGTGAAGTTAATAATCAGAATGATGTGCAATGGTTCGATTTTCCGGGGCTGACCATCAAAGAATTCGTTTTTCCTATCTTTTATGAATCTTATTACATCTTTTTTTTTTTGCAGCGAGCACATCAGCCATCGGCACTCCAATTGGTTGCCTGCTCTCTGGATACCTGATGGATATATTCGGTAGAAAAGCCTCTCTCATCGTTACAGAAGTCCCAGCCTTGATTGGTTGGATTCTCATAGCCTGTGCAACAAACGTGAACATGATCTACGCTGGAAGATTCTTCACCGGTCTCGGATCAGGAATGGTTGGAGCTCCTGCTCGTGTTTATGCCAGTGAAGTGACCCAGCCTCACTTGCGAGGAATGCTAACAGCCTTTGCAAGTGTTGGTGTCAGTACTGGGGTGCTAATAGAATATTCACTAGGTAGCATGTTATCCTGGAACGTTTGCGCCGGTATCAGTGCCTTTCTTCCTCTCGCAGCACTTCTCCTAATGTTCCTTTTCCCAGAGACACCATCCTTCCTCATCTCTAGAAACAAACCAGAAGAAGCCAGACTTTCTCTACAGAGGTTCAGAGATAAAAACTACAACCTAGAAAAAGAAATGGACCTCCTCCTCAACTTTTCTAACAAGAATAACATCAAAAGACTCACTGGCTTCCGAGAAACAATGACAGCCTTGCTTAAACCAAATGCTGTCAAACCGTTCCTCATCTTAATGTTGTACTTCTTGATCTATCAGTGGACTGGTACAAACGCTGTGACCTTTTACACAGCTCAAATTTTCCAGGATTCAGGAACAACCATCAACAAATATTTGGCTACAGTCATGATAGGTGTGGTCAGACTTGTATGTACAATCTTAGCCTGTATTCTTTGCAGAAGATGTGGAAGAAGACCGTTGACAATGATTTCTTCTGTTGGTTGTGGTATTTCCATGTTGGGATTCGGAACCTATGAGTGGATCAAGGTTTACTGGATCACGAATGATATACCTATAAGCTGGACTTGGTTCCCACTACTTTGTCTCATTCTCTACACGATAGCTTGTACTCTTGGTTTTCTGGTGATTCCCTGGATCATGATTGGAGAAATTTATCCTGTTCAAGTTCGTGGTCTTCTAGGTGGTCTCACGACAATGTCAGCGCACACTTTTGTATTTACGGTTGTTCAAACCTTCCCACTGTTAAATGAAACAATCACGGTTCATGGTACTTATCTCTTATATGGTTTTATATCTATGTTTGGAACTGTGTACTTTTATTTGTGCTTGCCGGAAACGAAGGGAAAAACTTTGCAAGAGATTGAGGACTATTTTTCGGGAAGAAGTGATTCTTTGAAAACGGGTCTTAGCAATAAGCACTGGACTAGTGATAAGCTGAATGTTCAAAAAGGGCAGGTGTTGCCGTAATTAGTCGAATTTCGCGTTTTCACAAATTTTAAACAGGGTTGCTACAGGTCAGGGAATTCTGGAAAGTCAGGAAACTTAAAACTGGTCAGGGATAGTCAGGAATTGTCAGGAAAAACCTGAAAGAGGTAGGGAAATTTCTGTAAACTGAAGTTGTTTATGAAAGTATGACTGTTGTCACAAACAAATTTTATGAGAAAAAGTTTTCAAATGTCATTTACAATAAGAAAATGGTCAGTGAAAATGCAGGGAATTTTGAAATTGGGATTGTGTAGCACCCCTGTTGAAGAGATGACTCCATTTCATAACAACCGATTATTTGTTATTTAGATATTTAACTATTTAGAAGATTCCTGATCGGCTTTGAGAAGGAACTTATCTTCCATGTACATATATTAGAGTCTCAGTGAAAAATTAGATTTTTATTTAATTGTTAATGAAATGAGAGTTGCTACAGAAGCTTTCAAAGACCTGGATTTAATTTTTACAAGTTTCTCTTTTGAGCAAATCAGTCATGGGATATTGGCTCTCTTCTAGGATGACATAATTACTATAATCTACCACCACCTTTCAAGTGAAAACAACTATTTTCCTAAATTGAATTTTGAGAGCTATGAAATTCCATTCCATTCAAAAATGGAACGAATCAAGATTCCTGGACTTCTCCCGGTTTTCCAGACTCTGTAGCAATCCCCATTGGTTTTTCCAATCTAAAAAATGATTAGAAAACGAAAATCCTCTGAAAAACTACAAACTTTGAGGCCTTAGAAATGTATTTTATTTGCTGTATAAAGACTTCTCATGATCATTTAATTAAATAAGATGTGGCTTCATAGAAGCTTGTGATAGAATCGTACTCGTACTCGGAATAAAGTTTATGAAAAAGCGTGGTAATCGATATTAGAGTACGATTAGGATTATGACTGTAATTATTAATTAGATAGCGCAAAGTTTTGCACGAATATAGATTAAGCAAATAAATTAAATGGCGCTTTTTATCGAAATATAAGCTGTGCTTGAAAACAGGAAACTTGCACGCACAATACAAACGCTATTTCTATTTAAAACTATAGATGTTATGATAATAGGTATAATTGCAACAAATTATCACTTTCATTCTTCATCAAGAATAACAAGGTATCCACTTTGTAGTACTTATATTTTTTACGAATGATGAAAAATTCTTGTTTCCATTCTTTTAAAACTCTAAATGTGCTCGCCATTTGTAATGATAGGGATACAAGATGGAAAATTAAAACTAACTGCAAAGCGGCTAGTAATTTTATAACGTTTTTACCATGAAACTTGACTTGAGGCGAATCAGGAGTGGTTTTGCTCTAATTTACTGATATTGAATTTATATCTAGAAAAATATCTGTAAATCAACTCTTGGCATGATAGATAGATAGTTATTCAGAATTTTAGCAACCCCATTTTTAAAAACGAGGCCGGTCCAGATATTAGGTGGCATGTAATCAGTATCAAAGTGAAATAATTATTGCGTTAGACTAATGTATTTTTTGCATAGTTATTTCACTTAATAATCAAAATAGGTGCCAATAATGTTAAAATAAAAAATATTGTAAATAGCATCGTCAATCGTAGCTTACTTGTTATATGTGATAGGATCTCATTCATGAAATCGTAAGGAAAATATTTTTGTAAGAAAAATAAAAACTTTTTTGAAGAAATAATCATTGTTCTTATTTTGTGATTAGGGTGACCACTAGAATTTTAGAAAAAATGATAAATAGTGATTTTATTTTAGTATTACTAGAAAATGAACAAATACTTTTTTGTCTCGCGCAATTTTTAAATTGAAATATGAAATTATTTCATAATAACAATTTTGTATTTCATAGTAGCTATTATCTGAAATAATAGAAAAAAACAAGGAGAATATTTTTGATAATTAATTGAAATTGATATCTAAACTTCACAATTAATGTATAATATTTATTTACTATAGACAATAAAACCGCTGCTTTTTTTTTAATACCTATTTTCGATGAAATACATTAACATAACCTGTTCAAAATTTTAAGTTCAATTTTTTTGATATTGTAAATATTCTTTAAAATCTAATTATTTTTAATTGAAAATGGAAATTTAGAATAAAAATACACTTTTTGTTATTTATTTCGACATTTAGCCACCCCTCCCCCATTATTTGAAATCTTTACAAGTTTTGACCTATTTTTAACTTGTTTGAAAATATCTCTTAAACTTACTCGATTTTTTTTTAATTTCGTAATCTTACAAAATGGCAATATTTAGCTATAAATCTTTAACATTCTTCCTCAACATTTTCGGAAATAAATTAAACGGTTCTGTAATCTTTCTTAATTTTCTCTTAGAATTCATTTTAAAAAATAATCAATCATTCAAAATTTTCCCATGAATCCTAAGAAAATTTTTTCGTTCTCTTGAAACCTTTCAAAATTCTGAAAATTCTTTCACGTTTTTTTAGGAAATTCAAAAAAAAAAAACTAAATTTTTTCAGGCAATTTTTTAAAAATCTTTTCAAATTGATAGTCACTCATCAATCTTTTTAAAAATTTTCTTAATATCTCGTAAACTTATTCAAATTATTTCTAACATTTTGTAATCTTGCAAAATTGAAAAATTTTGCTTTCAAATCTCCAACATTCTTTTTTGAATTTTTAGGAAATAATTTGAGCTGTTTTAAAAGATTTTTAAATTTTTTCTTTATAATAATTTTTTAAAATAAAAAATCATTTGAAATTTTCCCATGAATCTCCAGAAAATTCCTTGTAAATCTTCTCAGAATTTCTAAACTTCCTAAATATCTAAATATTTTTCAGATTCTTCTTTGATAATTTTGGAAATCTTTTGAAATGTAATCTTGAAAATAACATAAAAAAAAAATCATTTTAAATTATCCTAGGAATCGAATGAAAAATTTTACAATCTCTTGAAGCCTTTCAGAAATTCTTAAAAACCTTTTTTTCAATCTGCATCCCCCACCCCACTTTTTGAAATCTTTAAATTTTAAATTATTTTTCAATTATTTCAAAACTTCTAAACATCTCTTAAACTAACTCGAATTTTCCTGAAATTTTGTAATCTTGGAAAATTGCAAAATTTTCCTATAAAATCTGTTACATTCTTTTTTTAAATTTTAAGAAATAATTTAGAAGTTTTCAAATCTTTTTCAATTTTCTCTTAAAATTAATTTTAAAAAATAAAAATCTATTTGAAATTTTCCCATGAATCCCAAAAACAGTCTTTTGTTCTCTTGAAACTTTTAAAAATTCTGAAAACGCTTCTACATTTTTTAGGAAAATTAAAAAAAACTACATTTTGTTTAAAAAATATTTTAATTTTTCAACTTTATAGTTATTTTTAATTTTTTTCAACTTTTCTAAATATTTCTTAAACTTATTCGAATTATTTCTAAAATTCTGTGATCATGACAAATTCAAAAATTTGGCTTCAAAATCTTCTGCATTCTTTTTCGAAATTGTAGGAAATCATTTAAATATTTTAAAAACGTTTCCAATTTTCTCTCGAAATTATTTTTTCAATAAAAAATTATTTGAAATATCCCCAGAAATCTTAAGAAAATTTATATTTTCTTGAAACCTTTGAAGATTCTTCAAAATCTTCAAAATTTTATATTAACTTTTAATATAAAACCTAAATCATTCAAAAATTTTCCAGAAATCTACTGTCGGTGCCTGTAATTTTGTGGTCACCGGTATCCAAAAATTTTTGCAAAAAAGTATTTAAATTTTAAACCAAAGAAGTAAATCCTGAAAAGAATTAATTTTTCACAAAGTAGTTCAACTTTCAACCAAGTAGTTGAATTTCCAACCAAAAAAGATGAATTTTTAACCAAATAGTTACATTTTCAATCAAAAAGATAAATTTGTTACTAAGAAAATCAGTTTTCTACAGATAATTTGTTATCGAACAGTTGCATTTTTGACATAAAAGGAATAATTTTCTAACAAACAATAAAGTCTCTACACAATGGTTGAGTTTTCAACCAAAAAGATGAATTTTTAACTGAAGTGATAAATCTTCAACAAAAAAAGTATTTTTAACATAGTTCAAGTTTCAATCAAGTAGTTGAATCTTCAACTAAAAAATATTAATTCTCAACGAAAAATGTAATAGTTCATATTTCAACAAAACAGGATTTCAATTTAAATAAATAGCTGTGAATTCGATCTTGAGTATTTCCAGTTTGTTTGTATTTATAATTATATGGTGCTCATTTCGCGAGCACTTTGCTTCCCGTTAGCGAATGTATTTGCTTCCTCATAGTGGAAGCATTAGTTATTTTTTTTTAATAATAGACAAAAATACAAAAAAAAATTTTAACACAAAGACAAATGAGAAAAATCAAATTTTGTATTCGAAATGATAATTTTTCGAGCTGGAAAAGGGAAGGGAAAAGTTCTGTCTCACCCTATCCCTTTCCCAGCTTTATGATTTCTTTACATAAATTGTCAGAATTACTCTATTTAAAAATTTATGATCAAAAAGTCTTTTCTATTCATGCGTCAACTTTGAATTATGTCGATGAAAAAAGTTTTTCTGTTTGAAACAGACGACTCAAATATTATAAATGAGCCATAACTTCCTTAATCTTCAATAAAGTGTATTAATATTATAGATCAATCGATTCGCCTCGAATCAAGGAATATTTTCCGTCCTTGCATCAACTTTGAATTATGTTAGTCAAAAAATGTTTACTATGAGAAACCGTGTTTTCAAATATTATACATCACCATAGCTTTCTTACTCTTCAATAATGTGTATCAATTTTATCGGTCAATCGATTCTTCTTGAATGAACACAACTTTTCTATTCTTGCATCAACTTTAAATTATGAGAATTAGAAAATTTTTACTACAAAAATCGATTTAAAAAATATATAAATTACCATAACTGTCCTACTCTTTAATAAAATGTATTAATATTGTAGGTCAATCGATTCGTCTCAAACCAGGGAATTTTTTATATTTTTGCATCAACTCTGAATTATGCTAATGGAAAAAGTTTTACTATAAAAAAACGATTTTTTAAATATTATGCGTTACCATAGTATCCTTACTCTTCAATAAAATGTATTAATTTAGTATGTCAATCGATTCTACTCGAATCAACACATCTTTTCTGTTCTTGCATCAGCTTTGAATTATGATAATGAAAAAAGTTTTACTATAAAAAACCGATTTTAAAAAAATTATTGAGTGCTAAAAAAAATGGAATGAATATTTCCAGAAATCCTTCAGTCAGTTTCAAGATATTAGTGAGCAAAATAAGCCCTTCAAATTTCATCAATTTATCTGCAATCGTTTTCTAGTTATCGTGTTCACAAAAAAGCGTGACATTCACACACACACATCCACATCCCCACACACATCCACATCCACACACACACACACAGCCGGACCATGGCTTAGAACATTGTATTAGACATTTTTAAATTGAGGGAGGTTTAATTAAATGAATTTGAACATTTTTGAAAATGTTATCATTACAAAGCTTCCTCTGTGAGGAAGCAAAAATAATAATTTTGCTTCCTCATAGAGGAAGCTTTGTAATGGTAACATTTTCCAAAATTTTTAAATTCATTTAATTGAACCTTCCCCAATTTCAAAATGTCTAATACAATGTTCTAAGCAATTGTCCGGATGTGTGTGTGTGTGGATGTGTGGATGTTACGCTTTTTTGTGAACACGATAACTTGAAAACGATCGTAGATAAATTGATCAAATTTGGAGGGCTTATTTTACCGACTAATATCTTGAAACTGACCGAAGCACAGAAAAAACTAAGAATGAAATTTGTTGCAGAAAATTTTTTAGAGCGATAAAGTTTTGTTCAGCCAACTTCGCCTCTTTCAAAATACATGTGTTTGTCATGCAAAAACAAAAGAAAGTTTAACCGATATTTGTGTAAAGTTTCTCCTTTGAAGTTAATTTTTGTTGCAATGAATCTTTCATCGGAAATCGATGTAAAGTTTATCTTCTGTTTTTTCTGTGAGGATTTCTAAAAATATTTGTTGAATTTTTTTCTGAGCACTTAATAATATTTGAAAAATCGGTTTTTTGTAGTAAAACTTTTTTCATTGATATAATTCAAAGTTGATGCAAGAATATAAAAGATTCCTTGGTTCGAGAAGAATCGATTGACCCAAATATTTAAATTGTGATGAAGAATTTTTGTATTGGCAT
>CAKNYM010051554.1:160367-201601 GCA_932195095.1 Andricus curvator
ATGCCAATACAAAAATTCTTCATCACAATTTAAATATTTGGGTCAATTAAATCCGACATTTTTCAAGAAACAGTAAAAATGTCACAGAACAATATTAATATGTTTTATTAAAGCGTAGGGAAGTTATGGTAATTTATATATTCTGAAAATCGTTTTTTTATAGTACGACTTTTTTCTTCAACATAATTTAAAGTTGATGCAAGAAGATAAAAGATCCCTTGGTTCGAAACGAATCGATTGACCTATAATATTAATATATTTTATTAAAGAGGAGGGAAGTTATGGTAATTTATATATTTTGAAAATAGGTTTTTTGTTGTAAAACTTTTTTCATTATCATAATTCAAATTTGATGCAAGAACAGAAAAGATGTGTTGATTCGAGTCGAATCGATTGACCTTAAATATTAATACATTTTATTGAAGAGTAAGAAAGCTATGGTAATGCATAATATTTGAAAATATGGTTTTTTATAGTGAAACTTTTGTCTTCAATATAATTAAAAGTTGATGCAAGAACGGAAAAGATTCCTTGTTTCAAGGCAAATCGATTGATCTATAATATTAATACACTTTATTGAAGATTAAGGAAGTTATGCTCATATATGATATTTGAATCCTCCGTTTCTAACAGAAAAACTTTTTTCATCGACATAATTCAAAGTTGATGCATGAATAGAAAAGATTTTTTGATCATCACTTTTTAAATACAATAATTCTGACAATTTCCGTAAAAAAATCATAAAACTGGGAAAGGGATAGGGTGCGACAGAACTTTTCCCTTCCCTTTTCCAGTTCGAAAAATTATTATTTCGAATACAAAATTTGATTTGTCTGATTTGTCTTCGTATTTAAAAAATTGTTTGTATTATTTTGTAGTTTCGCATTTTTTGTACATTTCTATTTTTAGATTGATCAAAATGAAGACTTTGGTTTGTCTATTATTGAAAAAATAACTAATGCTTCCTCTATGAGGAAGCAAATACATTTGCTAACGGGAAGCAAAGTGCTCGTGAAATGAGCACCATATAATTATAAATACAAACAAAGTGGAAACACTCGAGATCGAATTCACAGCTAGTTTCAAAAAACATTTGCATTTATATCCATATAGTTGAACTTTCAATCAAAAGAGACGAATTTTAACAAAATAGTTACATTTTCACGGTCTTCTTGAATTTTCAAGCCAAAGAACGAATTTTCAACAAAATAGTTAAACTTGTAACCACACTGTTAAAAATAGTATTAAATTTAAAATACCAATGTATATTAAAATTAATATCTCAAGCATATGAAATCGCTATTTAGGTACGTGTTTATTAAATTTCATATACATTCATGATAATCGCTCAGATAATTCCATTTTACACAAAATCAAAATAAGATTAGCAGTAATTTTTGATTCTTAATGATAAAACATGTTACCTTCTTACAATTAATCAAAAATAAAATTGGATTTTGAGTCCAAAAGTTCAATTACGTAAATAAATGACAGACCTAACCTACAATCAACTGTACTCACATTAAATTTCTACCATTCAAGGCAAATTTTGGAACGAGTTCCACTTGTACGTTGCACTTCAATCATAAAAAGCAATTCAATCGACGAATTCTAGATTATTACTTCAATTGCGAATATTTGATAAGATTTAAAGAAATAAAAGCACTTTGCGTTTTCAAGCACGCTGCTATACCGACCTGTATATTAAATTTAATATAAAGTGTACAGCTATTCATATTTTAATGCATATTAAATTTCAACCCCCGTGTATGCAAATGACTTCATATACATTTGTATTAAATTTAATACAGATTTTTCTAACAGTGCAAATAGTTGAATTTTGAACCAAGAAGAATGAATTTTCAACTAAAATTATGACTCTTCTGCCATCAAAGATGAATTTTCTATCCAATAAGATGAATCTTCTGCCAGAATAGTTGCATTTGTAACCAAATAGTAGAATTTTCGAACCAAAAGGATTAATTTTTCAGAAGACAGTTAATTATCAACCTAAGAAGGTTAATGTTCAACAAAAACATCATTCTTAAGCAATAAATATACATTTTCAACCAAATAGCTGAATTTGAAATAATTAATTAATTTTCCACTGACCAGTTTCATTTAGAAACAAGTAGTTAAACTGTCATTCAAAATTTTGACGAACAAAGATGACTTTTCAACAAAACGTCGAGTTTTTGCTTCCTCTTAGAGGAAGCTTTGTAATGGAACATTTTCCAAAAATTTTAAATCATTTAAGTAAACCTTCCTCAATTTAAAAACTTCTAATACAATGTTCTAAGCTATTGTCTAGCTGTGGATGTGTGTATGGATGTCACGCTTTTTTGTGAACACGATAACTAGAAAACGGTTGCAGATAAATTGATGACATTTGAAGGGCCTATTTTCACCACTAATATCTTGAAACTGACCGTAGGATTTCTACAAATATTTATTTCATTTTTTTAGCACTTAATAATATTTTTAAAAACGGGTTTTTATGGTAAAACTTTTTTCATTAGCATACTTCAAAGTTGATGTAAGAACATAAAAGATTTCTTGGTTCGAGACGAATCGATTGACCTGCAATATTAATACATTTTATTAAAGAGTAGGGAAGTTATGGTCATTTATATATTTTGAAAATCGATTTTTTATAGTCAAAATTTTTTCATTAACATAATTCAAAGTTAATGCAAAAATATAAAAGATTCCTTGATTCAAGACAAACCGATTGACCTATAATATTAGTACATTTTATTGAAGAGTAAGGAAGCTATGGTAATGCATAATATTTGAAAATACGGTTTTTTATAGCAAAAGTTTTTTCTTCAACACAATTCAAAGTTGATGCAAAAATATAAAAGATTCCTTGATTCGAGGATTTGATTGACCTATAATTTTTATGCATTTTATTGAAGAGTAGAGAAGTTATGGTAATTTATATATTTTTAAACCCGATTTTTATAGTAAAAATTTTCTCATTCTCATAATTTAAAGTTGATGCGAGAATAGAAAAGTTGTGTTGATTCAAGACGAGTCGATTGATCTATAATATTCATACACTTTATTGAAGATTAAGGAAGTTATGCTCATTTCTAATATTTGAATCATCTGTTTCAAACAGAAAAACTTTTTTCATCGGCATAATTCAAAGTTGACGCATGAACATAAGAGACTTTTTGATCATAAATTTTTCAAATAGAATAACTCTGACAATTTTTGTAAGGAAATCATAAAGCTGGAAAAGGGATAGGTTGCGACAGAACTTTCCTTCCCTTTTCCAGCTCAAAAAAATTATTATTTTTGTATTTTTTGTAAATTTCTATTTTTAAATTGATCAAAATGAAGACTGCTAACGGGAAGCAAAGTGCTCGTTAAATGAGCACCATATAATAAATACAAACAAATTGGATACACTCGAGATCGAATTCACAGCTGGTTTAATGATAAAGTTCTCTTAATAGTTTAAAGGTGTAAATTTGATGTAATTGCCTATACGCAATTTTCAGATAAGACCGATAATTTTTCATTGAGATGAGAATGTAATATTTATAATGACGATAATAAAAAACCTGAAATGGTAGAAATCTTTTAGAAGGACAATTCTAACACCTATAATGTCGTTATCTCACATATATATGAGATAACGATTACTCATATGTATATATGTTCACTCTCAGCAAGCTCTAGAGTATTCATCAACAATCTTTTAACCAAATTATTCATTGAAGCATTAATCAGGTTTTCTTCTACTTGGCGAAAATGGGGATTGTCTATACTTTCCTCTTCGCTTTGGCGGTCATCCTTAATACTATTGGTGAATATAATAATATATCTATAATTTTTATTATAGTTTATGTAACACAAGCATGAATATGGTCTTTTCTCATACCTGTAAAGCGAATCTGAAGTCCCTCTTTTCACCTTATAGGCATACAAGTAGAAATAATGAGATTACAAATTATGACGTCATATATACATATACATATATATATACACACGCATATATATATATATATATATATATATATATATATATGTAATGGCCATTGCATATTTAAGAGCTGATATGTGATAGCTATTTATTTATTTATTATATAATAATGTTCGACTGCATAGACATACATGGCCATTACATACATATGATCTTGAAAAGCGGCTCCTACGACTGTCAATGAAAACATACATTTATCAATGATGTGCCTCTTCTTCCCCTTAAATTTTTTAACCAAATAGTTCAATCTCAAAACAAACCCTTGAAAGAAACGAGGGCAAAAAAAAACGACGCCAAATAATACATTTGTACTAGCATTAAATACAAAATTATAGTAGAAATATATGAGTCATACAAATTTCACAAGAGAATGTTGTGAGATCACTCAAATTCGCCAAATACTATTAGTGAATAAAACATGTTTTTCATTAATAGATTTTAATATCTTAATTATTCGTGTCCCACAATAAAATAGCTTCAATAGTAATAATAATATGAATTACAGAATTTGTAATTAGAAACATTTCTTGAAAATGCACATATGGCGGGCCTGTCTTTATAATGGACTTTGAATGGATTTTTAAAACTTGTATGTAGGCACTGTCTAGTATTATTGAATACTAGTACTCTTGCGCGCGCCTATCACTTTTTTTTCTTATGAAAAAGAATAAACCAAATACTTATTTTTTCTATTTCATTCATATTTAATTAATGTTACAAAATATTTGTATAAAGTAATAATAATTATAATAATTTGATTTAATCAATTTTTTCTAATTTATTTGTAGGTAAATTCTGCCATCGTTATTATCCTGCAAAGTGAATATAATTGTAATTCAATTTATTATAATTGGCTGCTGAATTTGTTTAACACTTAACTTAATTGTAAATTATATGAACGTAATAAATTTTCGTATTTCGAAAATTAAAAGAAATGTTATTTCTAAAGTAAATTGTGAATCGTTCGTTACAACACGTATATGAGTGTATAAATTTCAATTTGATAAATACTACGAACAATATTAATTTTCATTAATTTTCAACAGATTGTAAAGTTGTTTATTGGATCGGCAATTATTGCGTTTACTCTATAGTAATCCATTCGCCACTAATATTTTATTATGTATTGAGAGATGTAGTGAATTTTTGTCATAAAATATTAATTTTCTCATTTTTATCATCAATGATGCAAGTTATTAGGTAGAAGTGAAATATATTTTGGTATAACTTTTTTATAAGTTAACATTCAACTAAATTAAACAAAAAAATGTCAGAAAATATAATTTTTGTCCTGCGAAAATCTGTTTTTAATTTTCTTCAGAATGATTTTATTTAACGTATTGCATAATTTACTGAAAAAAAAAAATTTCTTCTTGAGCGACTGTACTTGTAGAACATGTCTACAAATTTTACATAAATTCTTCCTATAGGCAAAAAATGTACATAAAATATTTTTCATAAAATAATTGGAAGTTCAAATTTTATTTTTCATATCCACATATGTTATATAAGTAATAATACAAAAACGTTGCACAAAGTATTTGGTTTACTTCGTCGGACTTACGTCGCTTTTTATATACTATTTTTATGAAGCAGTGTTTTCATCGCATAGTTTAAGTTTTTTATTAAATTTAAGTTTATTATTATAAATTAATTAAAGTTTAAAATTAAACTGCTCCATTCGTGGTTAGAAATGGATCATTTTGGTTTTAAATTCAAGCATTTATGCAAAAAAATTCGAAGCGAAAAAATATTAACTGAAAATTAAGAAAAGAAAATTTAAACTAACATCACATCCATTGCTCAAAGTACTTAGGTGGACATTTATGTCATTTGTTGAAAATTCGTATTTTTTGGTAGAAAATTAATCTTTTTAGTTCAAAATTCAAATATTTGGTTAAAAATGTATGTACATATTTTATTGAAAATTCTTCTTCTCTGATGGAAAATTAATATTCTTGTTCAAAAATTCATCTGTTTGATTAAAAATTTTAGATATTTAGTTGAACATTTAACAGTTTTGTTGCAAGTTCATGTTTTTGCCTTGTAAAATCAACATTTTTTATGACATTTTTTTTTTATTGTTTGACAAATATTTCTTGGTTGGTGTATTTTTTTCGAAATAGTAGCAAAACAGTGTCACCGCTTAAAAAATGCCTGAATTTGTAATATTATTATTCTAAGGGCTGCCACAGCCTAATTTATTTGAAAAATTGACTTATTTAAATAAAAAAAAGCAGAGCATGTGCCTTACAAAAAACGTCGGATTGAAAAGTATTCAAAAGTATTGTATTTTGAATGCGATGTTGTCGAAAAGCAGATTTCCAGACAATATCTCGTGCGAGTGCGAAGCAATAATTTTTTATTCGAAGATTTTTGCAGCAAGACTAATTTCTAATCCAAAAAGTGACTAAAATTCAATATGTTTCATTGATTTTATTAAGTTTGAAATGATTTTAGAAAAATACAAAAGAATTTCATGGAATTCTGAAGAATTCAAAATTAGTTTAAAACACTTCAAGGGTATTTAGACACAAACTGAAAATTAAAAAAAAATCCATTGAACTGAATAGGATTGATTAAAATTAAAAGAATTGATTAAAAAAATTATAAAGAGATAACGAAAGAATTCTGAATGAATTAGTAATAATTCATGGTGATTTTCATATATATATATATATATATATATATATATATATATATATATATATATATATGATATATATATCATATATATATATATATTCATATATTTGAAGATCTCTTCAAATCTGCGAAAACCTACAAAATCCCTCACTTTTTGTGAATGAATTCTTTAAAATATATTAAAATATTATAAAATCCCGTGAAATTGTATACATTTTTAAAATATTTTCTTGTATCCTGGAAAATTTATTGAAATACCTTGAGAGCTTTTAAAATCCATTAAAATCCTCGAAATCTTCGGAAATCTCATAAAATTAATTTAAATATTTAAAAATATATTGAAACCTTGCAGGTCCTATGAAATAGTTTCATATAATGTATAGAATTCCTGAAAATAAAAACAAGAATCCAACGACCAAATTTGGACAACCACCATAAAATGCTCCTTTTGTAATTTAAAAAAAAAATTTTTTTTTTTAATTTCCTAAAAAAAAAGAATTTTCTTTTTCCTTGGACAAAAAATAAGAATGGGAAAAGAAAAATGAGAAGAAAAAAAAAGACAAAACAAATAACAAAAGAGAAGGAAGGGGATTTGGTTGGTTGCCTTCTCATTTTTCTTTCCTCTTTCTTATTTTTTGTCCAAGGAAAAAGTAAATTCTTTTTTTTAGGAATTTTTTTTTTCTTTAAATTACAAAAGGAGCATTTTATGGTGGTTGTCCAATTTTGGTTGTTGGATTCTTGTTTTTATGTTCAGGAATTCTATACATTAACTTGAGTATTAGATGTTAAATAGGATTTTGAATTTGATTTCAATCTAATTTAAAATTCTTAAATTTAGTTTCATATATTCCGAAGTTCCAAAAATTTTTTTTAAATCTCGGAAAGTTTTTGTTTATTTCTCTTAAGGTCATTTAAAGCCTTTGAAATTCGTTTAAAAATTAATAATATCTCAAAGGTGCATTATAATTTTTGAAAATATTTTAAATCCTTTGAAATCTTTCAAAATTTCTTAAAACTTTTTTAAGGCACTTGAAAATTGCTTGGAATCACAAAAAAAAATCTTAAATCTTTAAAATCCTTTCAAATTATTGAATGATATTGAAATTAAAATATTAAAATGACAAAATGATGACAAAAATGTTTTATTCTCTAATAGCATTTGGCGAATTTTTGTAATCTCATAACATTCTCTTGTGAAATTTTTATGACTCCTTATATATTTCTACTATAATTTTGTTTTTAATGCTAGTAAGAATGTATTATTTGGCGGCGCTTTTTTCACCCTTGTTTCTTTCGAGGGTTTTTTTTAGAGTTTTCACCATTTTTTTTTATTTGTGAAATATTTACTGTAATGTAAATTTTTTTCTTCCTAAAGTATATAATTTTCCAATATGAATATATCACTACGATGAGGCTTTGTATACAGTTCACATTCTAAAGTCATAGTAAATTTTTTTCTGTTTACCATAAAAATTTGTATTTTTGTTTATAAAATTCATTTTTTTAGTTGATAATGTAATCAAATTATTTAAAATTAATTTATTTTCTTAAAAATTCGTCTTCTTTTGTTCACAAAATTTAATCTATTTGAATTGAAAATAAACATTTTTGTTCAATTTTTTTGGTTGAAAATTAATTGATTTAAATGCATTTTGAGTAGAAAATGCATGTACTTTCATAAAAATTCTTATTTTTGTTTAGAAAATTTAGTACCTTGGTTGAAAATGTAAGTATGTGATTGAAAATTTATATTGTTAATTGAAAATTATTCTTTATTTTTTCAAAAGGTTAATCTATTTTTGTTTGAAATAAAATGTTTTGTTAAAAATTCAACTGTTTAATAGAACATTCGTATTTTTTATATATTTTTTTCTCTAAAATTGAAGTACTTGTTGGAAAATTCGTTTCCTTTTGGGTTGAAAATTACTTTATTTAAATAAAAATAAAAATGTAAAAATTTAACTATGTAGTTGAAATTTTATATTTTTTATTGAAAATTAGTCTCCTTTCAAAGACAAAAATTAATCAATTTGGATTAAAAATGAACTTTTTTATTGAAAATTCAACTGTCTCATAGAAAATTCGTATTTCTTTAAATGTAAAATTCAACTATCTCATATAAAAAGAAAGTATTCGGTCGAAACTTGAAGTACTTTGTTGAAAATCACTTTATTTTGTTTAAAATTCAACTAATTTTTTGAAAATTCCTTTCCTTATACATTTTACTTATATTATTCATTAAAATTAATAATTATAAAATCTAGGCTACATTTCAATTGAAATACTTTCAATTTTTTTTGTAATTTAAAAATTATACTTTCAACTGTAATTCAAATAGGTTGCTTGAAATTATTCAATATTTTTGTTTCATATTTTAAATAAAAATAACATATTATATTACATTCCTAGTAGGGGAGACCTTTAAATTGAAAATATAAAGTGAATAATCGCAATACTTGAAAACATAAATGTATTAAAAAAATTATTCTCAATTACTTATTGATCAATGATTCTAGATTCTTACTTAAGTAAACTTTAGGTTAATATTATTTTGATTCTATTAGTCATAAAAATAATTATTATTCTCAAATATGGGATGCATTTGAACTATTATAAAAATGTAAAAAAAATATTTAATTAAGTATCAATGCACTTATAGTTGTCATTGAAATTAAATGTAAAATATTAGACATTGTATTTTAATCAAATATTAAAAAATAATTTTGAAATACAATTATTCTGTTATTAGAGTCAACGAATAGAAGATAGAGAAAACACTATAACTATAACTTATAACAAAAGTAACAAAAATCGAAACATTCGCGAAACCCAGCAAAATTGCTTTGTTGCAAATTTTTTACCTAGCCTTGAATATCAAAACAAATTTTCTCACAAAAAGTCACCCTTTTCGATTCCTCCAAGAATTTGTCATATAACTTATAACAAAAGTAACAAAAAAAACTGAAAACTCGAGAAACCTACCAAAATTCCTTTGTTGAAGTTTTTTCAGAAAAACCAAAATAATACACCTTTTCTAAAAACAAAAGTTATTCTTTTCGATTCCTTTTTGAGTTAATGTTACATGCCTTGTAAACAAAACTAACAAAAAAATTCTACACTCGCGAAACCCAGAAAACATTCTTTATATAAAATTTGTTACCAACATATAAAATACAAAACACATTTTCCAACAATATAAATATCAAAACTTTAAAAATTATGCCAACAATAAGCTCAAGATTGCTTGGTGGAAAGCTTTGTAAGCTTTAAACTCAATTTCAAGTTCTATCCAGATATCTCAAGTTTTTTTCAGGCATAATTTTTGATAGTACGAAGCCATTTAAATATTTCTCATTTTTTTTAATCGACTCGGAATAAGTCCACAGTTTCGCGAGTTTATATAAATTTTTTTTCAGTTTCTGGGGATTTGAATAATATTTTTAATTTAGAAATCTTTGAAAAATTATATTAGAAGATATTCTTAAATATATTGGCACCATTAAATAATTAAATAATCAAATAATACTAAAAATATAATTAATCATTAATCATTATAATTAATCACTAAAAAAGATCAGTTTTCGACCAAAAATTGAATAGTTGAATCTAAACTTAACAAATTAATTTTGCAGAAAAAAAATGTTTGAATTAAAATGATGAATCTTTTACTGAAATAGATGAATTTTTAACAAAAGAGTAACTTTTAACCAAGTAGTTTTTATCTTCAATCAAAAAGACAAACTTTCAACTAAATAGTTGAATTTTCAGTTTAAAAAATTAATTTTCCAGAAAAAAAAAATTCAACCAAACTGATGAATTTTCAACTAAACTGATGAACTGGAATAGTTAAATTTTCAACTAAAAATGATAATTTTTCAACCTGAAATAAAATGAATAAATTTTAAATTATGTATTATATTGAACTAAAGAGATGAATTTTCAACTAAAATGTTGGAACATTCGACTGGAATAATTACATTTTCAGTTTGAAAAAAAATTAATTTTCTGTTTCTGCGACCAATTTATTCACATGTATTTATTTTATTTGGAAATGAATTTCAATGAAATGCCATGAAATTAATTTTTACTTCAATAATTTTGATTTGTACACGGCTTCGCATGGATACCATCTCACGATGCAGAATAAATAATTCTGTAAAAAATTGAGCCTATTCGTTGAAAAATAGCCAGACTCTAAATTTTGTAATCGAAATTGCTTAAATAATTAATAATTCTTGTAAATTTACAAAACATAGTAAAGAGTCACCGGAAAGATAATCTTAGTTGACTCCGCAAATAAATTGTTCTGAATGTGTTCATGAAAATTGTTTAAATAATTAATAATTATTGTAAATTTTCACAGTATCATAGGAAAGAGGTATTTGAAAAACATTCTTTATTGAGTCCGTAAACAAATTGAGCCTATTCTTTAAAAAATAGCCAAACTCTTGATTTGTTTATCAAAATTGTTTAAATAATTATTCATTCTTTGAAATTTGCAGGGCATTATAGCAAAAAGTCATTGCAAAAATATTCTTACTTAATTCAATTAAAAATGGAGCCTATTCGTTAAAAAATAGCCAAACTCTCAGTTTTTAAATTAAAATTGTTTAAATAATTGAAAATTATTGTAAGTTTAGAAAGCAACATAGATAACAGTCATCGAAAAGATATTATTAGTTGAATTCGTAAACAATGTGAGCCTATTTGTTGAAAAACAGCCAAACTCTGAATATGTGTATGAAAATTGTTAAAATAATTAACAATTATTGTAAATTTGCAAAGTAACATAGGAAAGACTTATTTTTAATACATTATTTTTGTTCTGTAAACCAATTGAGCCAATTCGTTAAAAATAATGATATTACAAATAATAATTCTTGCAAATTTACAAAGCAGCATATAAAATAGTCATCGAAAAGATATTCCTAGTTGACTCCGTCAACAAATTCTACCTATTCCTTGAAAAATAGACAAACTCTGAATATTTTTAGAAAAATTGTTAAAATAATTAATAATTCTTGTATATTTGGAAAGTATCGTAGAAAAGATTTATTGGGAATACATTCTTTCTTGATTCCCTAAACTAATTGATCCTATTCGTTGAAAAATGACCAGGCTCTTAATTTGTTTATGGAAATTCTTTAAATAATTAATAATTCTTGAAAATTTGCAAATCATTATAGAAAAAAGTAATCTGAAAGATATTCTTACTTAATTCTGTAAAAAATTGAGCCTATTCGTTGAGAAATAGCCAAACTCTTAATTTTTTTCTCAAAATTGTTTAAATAATTAATAATTCTTGTAAATTTATAAAGCAACATAGAAAAGAGTTATCGGAATGATATTCTTAGTTGACTCCGTAAACAAATTGTGCCTATTCCTTGAAAAATACCCAAACTCTGAATATGTTTATGAAGAATGTTTAAGTAATTAATAATTATTGTAACTGTGCAAAGTATCGTAGAAAAGAGTTATTGGCAATACATTATTGGTTATTCCGTAAACAAATTGGGCTTATTCGATGGATTTGCAAAGCTTCATAGAAAAGAGTCATCGGAAGGATATTCTTAGTGAATTCTGTAAAAGAAATTTAGCCTATTCGTTGAAAAATAGCCAAACTCTTTCTTTATGCAAATTGTTTCAATAATTAATCATTATTGTAAATTGTAAATTGTAAAGCAACATAGAAAAATTTCATCAAAAAGACATTCGTAGTTGACTTTGTAAACAAACTGTACCTATTCCTTGAAAAATAGCCAAACTCTAAATATGTTTATGAAAATTGTTAAAATAATTAATAATTATTATATATTTGCAAGCTATCGTAGAAACGAATTATTGGAAATACATTCTTTCTTGATACGCTAAACTAATTTATCCTATTCATTGAAAAAGGCCAAGGTCCTTCTGAAATGTTAAACAAAAATGTAAAGTTGGTTTTTAAATAAAAAAATTAACAAAATTTATCATAAAAAATCTAAACACAATTAAAAAATAAATGGTACTCAAAATTTCGAAAGTTTTTGCATCTTTTACTAGTTCTCTTAGTCTTTCATCCGCAATAACGAAGTCAATTATACTATGGCTATTTCGTTTACGGCAGGTGTACATGTGGATAATTTTATGTCTTGAATCCCCAAAATGACCTAGCACCCTTTCTGTATCTATACCCTGACGTTGGACGCCGACTCGTCGGTTCATATCTACTAGCAGAATGATTCTTTCACCATGATCGCAAGTATTTATTGTATCATTTTAAGTGTCCCAGAAGGCTGTTTTGACTTCTCTCGGATCACTATAAACTAGGGCGTAGCACACTATGATAAATAATCTTCTGATTCCTACCTTCATTCTAGCCCACAACAATCTGGTAGATACAAAATCATGATCTTCGAGATGCTGTCTTGGTTTTTCATACATAATCAAACCGACCCCTTTACTACCGTGTGATTCACTATCAACTCCTGGCCATATTTCAAAACCGCCTTTTCATACCCCATTTTAAATAATTAAAAATGTTCAGACCTTGATAAGATTGGCAATACTCATGTTTTTGGGGTCGCTGAAGCCAGCTTCAAAGCAAAATCTTTTCTGTTGCGTTCGTCGATGGAAAAAATAAAAAAAAAGTTTGCTGAGTTTCGCGATTGTTCAGGTTTTTCTTAGTTTTGTTACAAGTTATGTCACAGAAATTCTTAGAGGAATCTTAAAGGGTGACTTTTGCTGCAAGACATTTTTTTTTTATATCTTTGTAACAAATTTTAAAAAGATAAAGTTTTGTGGATTTCGCTAGTTTTTAATTTATTGTTAGTTTTATTACAAGGTGTGTAACAGAACTTCTAAATGGAATCCAAGAGGGTGAATTTTGTTGTTAGAAATGATGTTGTTTTATTTTAATCTTGACAACAAATTTTGAAGAATGAAATTGTGGTGGGTTTCTCAAATTCTCAGTTTTTTTGTTACTTTTGTTACAAGTCATGTAACAGAAATTCTTAGTGGAATCGAAAATTTTGACTTCAGTTTTTAGAAAAAGTTTTGTGTTATTTCAAACTTACCAACAAAAATTTTTTGGAAAGAAATTTTGCTGGGTTTCTCCAATTTTTGTTTTTTTTTTTGTTACTTTTGTTACAAGTTATGTAACAGAAATTCTGAGAGGAACCGAAAAAAGTAAATAGTTTCTTGGAAAAATCTTATGTTAGGCTTGCTTAGAAATTGTCAAGAAATTGAATTTGCTGGCTTTCACGAATTTTCAGGTTTTTGTTACTTTTTTATAAGTTATATAACAGATATTCTGAGAGATACCCTGGTGGAAAAATTTTTCAAAAAAAGTACAGAAAAATAAAACTATTTTCAGAGTAATCTACAAATAAATACAATAAATTACAACCAAAATTGCAGGAAAGTACAACTTTTGTTGTTGTATTTTATTTTAGTTTTAATTTTCTACAAGAATTTACAACTACAAGAATCTACATAAAATCACAGCTTTTTCAGCCAAAAAGTTTGTTTTTTTTCGACCTAGGATGACAAATATTTAGAATATTGCAATGAGATAATTTTAAATTAGGATGTGTACATGATCGCTATTACAAAAAGCTTCTATGTTTAAACTTCAAAAGAATGGCAGAATTTTCAAAGACAATAATGAATAATCGTTATTAAAAACAAAAAACCTTACGTTTGAAGTTTTTTTTTTCAAAAATATAGCAATCAATTGGACACCATGTCATTTATAATTATGTTATAGCAATATTTTTAATATTTCTTATCCTAAGTCGAAAAAGAACAACTTTTTGACTGAAAATAAAAATTGAACAATTGAGAAAGAATTTATCACAGTGCTCGAAATTAAAAGATTTGAACTCTTGAAAATAATTTTTTTTGCATTTGAAGTTATAAAAACTGAACCCCAAATTAAAGTATTAAAATTAAATTTTAATAAAGTATTAAATTAAAGTTAATTAAAAGCCGTTGAACTGCAAAATTTCAATTTTTTAGCTTTTATACATTGTAAAGTTAAAATATTAAAAAAACAGAAATCCACGCTATTATTTTCAAAGCTATGAATTGAAGCTAGAAACATCAATTCATACATTAAAATTTGTTTTGGAATATTTTAAAATATTTGTTCAAAAATTTGTTTGAAAACAAATCATTTAAAAATTTTCCAGGAATCTAATAATAATTTTATTATCTTTGAACTATAATTTTTCCTACAATTTCTTGAAAATCTTTCAAAAGTAAAAAAATCACCTTAAAATCATCCAGATTATTTTTCGAAAATTTCAGAAATCTTATTAGATATTCTTTTAAAACTAATTTAAAAAAAAAATTATTGTTAGTTTTTCTAGGAATTTTTATACAAAGTTTTTATTTATTTAAAATCTTTCAGAATGCTTAAAAAGCTCATAAATTTTGTGTTGGACATCTTCAAATATATACATGGTGTTTTAAATGTTTTAAAATCTTTTAACGTTTAAAATTATTTTCGAATCTTTTCAAAACTTCTGAATATATTTGAAACTCACTCGATTATTTTTATTAGGAATCTGTATTATCATCGGAGATGGTAACGATCAATCAGAAGAAAAATATTTTCACACACTGTGGTAATGGAAATCTACAGTATCGATCAAAGTTATCTCCTCTGATACAGAAAATGTTAACGTCTTTTCAGACCAGATGCAGCTATAATTTTAAAATTCAAACTCCAGGTCAGCTGATTGTCGGTCAGGTGCTCTGCCACTAAGCTACTAAAGAGATCTTAGAAGGATCGAAGAAAAAAAAGGAGATAACTTCGATCGATATTGTAGATTTCCATTTTCTCAGTGTGTGAAAAGATTTCTATTCTGATTGATCTTTACCATCTCCGATGATAATACAGATTCCTTGTATTAAAACAACATCTTGCAAAATAAAACGTGTTTCAGAAAAAAGATTTTTCTTCCGATCTCTCTAGTAGCTTAGTGGTTGCAGCACCTGACCGGCAATCAGTTGACCTGGCTTTCGAATCCCAGCGGAGTGAAAGAAGAAGATCTTTTTTCTGAATAAATTAAATTGAATTTTTTTGAAATTCATCTAGTTTGAAAAGACGTTAAAGATTTTCTGTATTAGAGGAGATAACTGATCGATACTGTAGATTTCCATTTTCACAGTGTGTGAAAAGATTTCTCTTCTGATTGATCGTTACCATCTCCGATGATAATACAGATTTCCAGTAAAAATTGACTTGTATTAAAACATAACATCTTGAAAAATAAAGCGTGTTTCAGAAAAAAGATTCTTCTTCCGATCTCTCTAGTAGCTTAGTGGTTAGAGCACCTCACCGGCAATCAGTTGACCTCGCGTTCGAATCCCAGCGGAGCGAAAGGAGAAGATATTTTTTCTGAATAAATTTAATTAAAAAAAATACTCGATTATTTTCCAAATTGATAATCGTTCAATTGTTATTTATTATTTAACAATTTTTTAAAATCTTTTTGAATATTCTCCGAAAATTAATTTTTTTTTAGTAAAAAATAATTTTAATTTTCCCAGAAAAGTTAAGAATTTTTTTGTTCTCAAACCCTTTAAAGATCCTCAAGAAGCTTCCAAATTTTATTTCGAAATCTTCAAGAAAATAAATTTAGTTTTTTATCTTTAGAAATCTGTTCCAGCTTTAAATTAAGTTTCGATCTTTTCAAAACTTGTAAATATCTCTTAAACTAACTAAATTTTTTTCCAAATTGATCATTGTTCAATTGTTATTTATGCATCAAAATTCAAAAATTTCACTTACATATTAAAAATTTGTTGAACAAAACAATTAAAATTGTAATGTACAAAGTTTTGTTTTAAAACTCTGAAATATTAACGATTCAAGGCTTTCTATTTCAAATAATTCAGTTTAAAATTGTTCAGTTTTTAATATTTGATTTATTCGCTCATTTTAAATAAAAAGTAAAATATTATTAAAACTGCAAAAAAATGTCTTCCTTAATTAAATAATTTCGAATTGAATGGGTTAAATTTTTTTTTTTACGAGGGCTGGTGGAAAATGTTCAAAAACACACCATGAAGGGTCCGCACTTCACGGTACTGTGGGGATCTTAGTCGCATTACTAGGATGACTCTGACAAATATAATATTCAATTATACATTGCGTATAATTATATATTATACAAAAATCAATTTTTTCTCATTATAATAATGCCACCAAGGGACCCACTAAAAACCACCACCCTTTTCTCCTTGAAATTACTCCCCCCGGAACCGCTTTCGCATTACTTCATCCGTTTTCCTTGACATCATAATGTACTTTTGAATTTATAATAATTCCAGGTGAATTTTAACAAATTGAGAATAAATTCAAAAAAAGTAAAGTAAAACAATGAGTTAAGTTAAATTCAAAAATAGTCCGCCTTGATTATTTCTACCCAAAAAGTTTTGGCGGTGAGGTTTTCTTTACGGAATCCTTTTTCTAATGATTTTGAAGTATTTTATACAGAAAACAAAAATAAAGTATTGAGTCGTTTTTTAAATTTGTTCAAGACGAAAAATTGATCATCTTTTTCTTTTCGCAGAATTGAGTTCGCAGTCAAGTAAAGATCCTTCTCGTCATATACCACACACTCCTGAGGAACTACCACTTCGTGCCAGGTCCAGGTCTCCTCCTGGCACACCTCCTTCCCTTGAAGTACTTGGATGTCCATTTGAACAGCTTGGATATATTCGACTAATTCCCCGCAAAAATCCGAGCCTTCTTTTCGAATTTCGAGAATACGTCATTCCTGACAGTAAAATAATTAGATTGCGAGTAGAAGGGAAAAGGCTCTATATTCCCGTGCCAACCCAAAAACATATTGTATTATCAGCATCCAATGGTGACATTTTTGCAATATTAGAGTATAGCGGGTATTTTCGTGGATTGTATACGACAAATAATCTGCGTTCGAGGGTGAAAATAAACATGATAAGCCGGGCAGTTCATATTCTGACCCCAGATGAAATTAGGGATTGTCCAGTAGGCAAAAATCATCCAATCTTCCCATCAAGTTTTATTAAAGAAATTGCAAATTACGATTCAATACAGTTGAAATGGAATCCTAATGCTGAACATAATCCTGTTTCTTCCATTTCTGCCAGACACCATTCGCCTGACCTGACTTCGCCTGAGGTGCCTCCTCTTCGTGCTAGGTCCAAGTCTCCTCCAAACAGACCTCCTCTTAAGGTACTTGGATATTCACTTGGACAACTTGGATATATTCGGCTTATTCCCTACACAAATCAGAACCTTCGATTCGAATTTCGAGAATACGTTATTCCTGCCGGTAAACCAATTAGATTGCGAGTAGAAGGGATGAGGAACTATATTCCCGTGCCAGTCCAAAAACATATTGTATTATCAGGATCCAATGGCGACATTTTTGCAATAGTAGAGTATAACGGGGTTCTTCGTGGAATGTATGGAACAGATAAATATCGTTTGAGGGTAAAAATAAACAGGATAAGCGGTGCAGTAAATAACTTGACGCCAGTTGAAATTGGGGATTGTCCAGTAGGCAGAAATCATCCAATCTTCCCATATTATTTTACTAAAGTTATTACAGATTACAATACAATACAGTCCGAATGAAATCCTAATGGCGAACGAAATCCTGGTTCTTCTTCTTCTGCCCGACAAAATTTACCTGACCTCACTTCTCCTGAGGAGCTTCTACTTCGTACCAGGTCCAGGTCTTCAACAGGCAGGCCTCCTTCTCATTAACTATTGAGATATTCACTTGGAAAACTTGGATATATTCAGCTTATTCCTCAGACAAATCTGAACCGGCAATTCGAATTCCGAAGATACGTTTTTGTTGCAGATATACGAATTCAGTTGATGTTTGGACATAGTAAATTTGTGCCTGTGCCAACCCGAGAACATATTGTATTATCAACATCCAATGGTGACGTTTTTGCGATACTGGAGTATACTGGGTATCTTCGTGGAATATATGAAAGAGATAGAAATCATCAGAAAATAAAATTAACTATGATAAGCCGCGCAGTCGATAATATGACCGCAGATGAAATAAGGGAATGTCAAGTAGGCATAAAGCACCCAATTTTTTTACATCTTTCCTTGGAACTTGTTGCAAATTGCGATTCACTGCGGACCATGTATCATTAGTTCAATAAAAAAAATTGTAAACTAAAATATTATCATCTTTGTTGTCTGAAGTTGAATCAAAATTAAATTAAAACATAAAAGGTTATTATGGTTATTCTTTTCATCTTTCGCCATTTCCCATTACGGTCATTCAAATTTTTTCTCTTTAAATATTCAAAATTCATAGAGTTACTCGATTTTAAGTTCTGAGACCCGAGTTTTTAAAAAACATCATATTGCTGAAGCCGCTAACAGAATTTTAATGATTCAACGTGTAATGTTTAAAGTTTAACGTTTTATTGTATCTCTTAGTGTTCCAAAAAAATGTAAGTTTTATTTTTATTTTATTTTTTCGTTGAATAAAAAAACTACGCGCCCATTACAAAAATAATTTATAACAATTTTTCGATTCTCTTTTGGGAACAACTTTTGTCTAATCATTTTTTGTCGTATCTTTTGTCGGTTCTTCAAAAATCTTATGTTTTTAGTTTTGATGCTATTTTTACCATTAAAACAAAAATTACGCGTTCTATTAACAAATGATTGAAAACAGGCCTCGAAAAGTTGAAATTTGGAGAAATCCGCAAGTCAGTTTTCACATAAAAGTTTTAATTACACTAACAGATTTTTTCTCAATTAGTGCGTGCGAAAACGTGGAAATTTGATGAAATTGCCGACACGCAATTTTCACATAAAAGCAATAACTTTTCATTGAGACGAGAATGTAATATTTATGATCATGATAATAAAAAACGTAAAATGATAAAAATATCTCAGAGAGACAATCTTGACGCCTATAATATCATTATCTCACATAGAGAAAATGCGAATTGTTCATACTTTCGCCATTTTGAATTTTGAAAATCGAACACCTGATTTCAATTCAGCGACCCCAAAAACATAAGTATTGCCAATCTTATCAAGGTCTGAACATTTTTAATTATTCAAAATGGGGTATGAAAAGGCGGGTTTGAAATATGGCCAGGAGTTGATAGTGAATCACACGGTAGTAAAGGGGTCGGTTTGATTATGTATGAAAAACCAAGACAGCCTCTCGAAGATCATGATTTTGTATCTACCAGATTGTTGTGGGCTAGAATGAAGGTAGGAATCAGAAGATTATTTATCATAGTGTGCTACACCCTAGTTTATAGTGATCCGAGAGAAGTCAAAACAGCCTTCTGGGACACTTTAAATGATACAATAAATACTTGCGATCATGGTGAAAGAATCATTCTGCTAGTAGATATGAACCGACGAGTCGGCGTCCAACGTCAGGGTATAGATACAGAAAGGGTGCTAGGTCATTTTGGGGATTCAAGACATAAAATTATCCACATGTACACCTGCCGTAAACGAAATAGCCATAGTATAATTGACTTCGTTATTGCGGATGAAAGACTAAGAGAACTAGAGAAGATGCAAAAGTCATTTTATTATTAGTTCTGGGTTGAGACCTTAACAGCCCCTGACGCTTGGATAATCCCGTTGCGTGTCCTTGTAAGCCTAGACATGGCCCCATAGCCCTCTCCATAGGGAGAGGACCGCAGCTACGCTATTGGCTGATATCTCTGACTCACTGATGCAGTAGTTGCCTGTGAGTGGTAGACGTGTCCCCGCAACCGCGAGGCAGTGACAAAGGATGTGAGTAGCTGTCTCATTATCCTTTCCGCACAGAAGACAGAGAGGACTTTCTGCAAGCCCTATCCTATGTCTGTAATATCCTAAGTTCCCATGTCCTATAAACATTTCTGTTAGGACTTCGATTTCGTTCCTCCCGAGCTTGAGTATTTCCGTAGCTCGTTCAGAGTTAAGCATTGAGCCCAAGAGTGTTTTGGCCTGTCTGGAACTAGAGACCAAATCCCACTCATTCTGATGTTCCTCAGTCAGCCAACTGTCAATTTCTTCAGTGTCTGACCTGCTGGAAATACCTAAAACTGGCTCAGGTCCAGTAAAATTTCTTCCTGCTGCTAGATTGGCTAGCCTAACCGATATCTCATTGCCCTTGATACCGCTGTGTCCAGGGATCCATAGCAGAGTGACTCGGTTTTCCGTCGCTAACATATTTAGTGCCTCAAAGCATTCCCATACTAATAGCGACGTGGTCGTTGTTTTATTCAATGCCAATATAGCAGCCCTGCTGTCTGAGCAGATACGAATGTTCCTTTTATTGTCATACTCTTTTGCCTTGTAGGCGCACTGGAGTATGGCCATAATCTCAGATTGTAGAACTGTGGCGTAGGACCCTATCTCAATTGTGAAGCCCATTCCATTCCTTCTACGATATACGCCGGCTCCTGCATTCTCCTCGTTCCTGGAGCCATCTGTAAACCAGTTGTCTCCATCACTAGGCAGGTGTGCGTAGCCGTTAACCCATTCTTCCTTCGTGGATAGGCTAACTCGATACTTCTTGTCGAAAAGGTAGCGAGTGACCGTTTTGTCCCTGAGAATCTTCAGGGTCGGCCTTCTCGCGATGTCGACTGGGATCTTCCCTGCTGTCAAGATCCTTCTGTCATTCACCGAATTTAGCCTCCAGGCCGCCTTCGCAGCCACGGCCTTGATGGTAAGATGGAGGGGCTCTAAACCTGTTAGTGCCCCGAGTGCCATCGTGGGTGTCGACTTCGAGGCTCCAGTGACGCTTCTCAAAATCAGTCCCCTGATCCTTTCCAGTCGAGCCTTCACAGTGGACAGCTCGACCCTGCTCCACCAGACCACCGGCGCATAGGTTAGCCTGGGTCGCAAGATCGTTGTGTAGATCCACATAAGTGTCTCCGGTTTCAAGCCCCAGCTTTTCCCTGTGGCTCTCCTACAGAGCCATAGTGTCGCTACTAGCTTTTTGCACTTGTTTTCCAGGTGCTCGTTCCATAACAGCTTCTTATCCAGAATGACTCCTAGATATTTAGCTCGTTTTTTGATTTCCAGTTGTTGTCCTCCAAGTTTCAATGTACTCGTGGTTACCCACTTGTACCTTCTGGTGAAAACAACCGCGTCTGTCTTACTCGGATTAACCGATAATTCACTATCATCAGTGCATCAGCAACACAGCAAGGGCGATTAAACTATTCCGTGTGGACATCCCGAGTCAATAGTTCCACATAGAGTGGCATCACCCTTAGTCGTAGTTAGATTCCTGTTGGCCAACATGCGGCACGTCCATTCCACGACTGCAATAGGCACACCATGTGTGATCATGGCCGCCCTGATCACCTCTCCAGAAGTGTTATTGAAGACTCCTTCGATGCCCACAACGGTTCCGATCGCGAGGCCTTTCTCCTTCAGTTGACCATCAATTAGGTTTACTGCTCTACTTAGGGCCGTCTCCGTCGAGTGACCAGCCCTGTAGGCGTGTTGCTTCTTGTGGAGTAGCCTACTTGACAAGACCTTATCGCGGATATATCTATCCACAAGTCTTACCACTGTTTTTAGTAGAAAAGATGTTAGGCTAATTGGCCGGAAATCCCAACGTCAGACTAGCCCTAGCAAGCCTCAATAGCAGCCCTATAATGATCTTTCCAGCCCGTTTTAAGAGGACTGGATATATGCCATCTGGTCCAGGAGATTTGTAAGGACTGAAAGATTTCAGGGCCCACCTGACCCTGGCGGCGGTGACAATCTCGTTGGCCAGCCGCCGTTTCGGGCCCAGTTGGGCCGCAGACGACTCAGCTTGCCTCTGAGGTGTCGTCACCTTTTCTCCAAACCTTGAAAAGCCCGAGAAATGTGCCTTATTCAGGTGAGACAAGGTATCCCCGTCCGACTCTAATTATTCCCCTCCGGGCAATTTCAGAGTGCCGAGAATAGCGTCCGGGTTTCGAGAAAGCAGCCTATCTAGTCTAGCTGCCTCAGCTCTCTTCTTGATGTCTGTGCAAAAGTTGGCCCAACTCTCCTGCTTTGCCTTACGTATTGCACCCCTGTATTCGTCCCTCATCGTTGTGAATGACGTCCATAGTTCCTTCGTTTTGCCACTACTGGCACGTCTGAACCTCTCTCTGGTTTCCCTACGAAGCTCTTCGAGTTTCCCATTCCACCAGTGTGTCTCCCCGGCCTTTCGGACTCTTGCAGGTCGACAATTACTTTCATAGGTAGCTTCAATGGCTTCCGTTAAAGTTTTGGCTGCTATCTCCAGGGTATCCACGTCTCGAATTGACCTGGGAACCTCTGAAAGTGCACATCTTAGTTCCGTGGAAAACTAATCCCAGTCCGTTCTTCTTGAATTTCTGACCCATTCCAACGGATTCCAACATGAACTCTATCTGTGAGTGATCTGAGAGAGTGGGTTCATCTGAAATCCTCCACTCCCTGACATTATCTTTAAAACTACTGATGCAGAGAGTGGTGTCGATGACCTCCTCCCTGACGGAATTACGGAACGTCGGGCTGTTCCCCGTGTTAAGAATATCAAAATCAGTGGTGATGAGATATTCCAATAGGTCATTACCTCTTGAGTTGATGTCCGTGCTATCCCACAAAGTATGGTGCGAGTCAGCATCACATCCCAGCAGAAGAGGAATACCCCTTACCTTGCAATATTTCACCAGTTTACGTACCTCCACTGGTGGGTTGGTATCGCTATCATAAGGAAAATAAGCCGATCCCAAAACTAGCCTCCCTATTCCTTTGAGATCCGTGGCTATCAACATCAGGTCTCTCGAACATAGTTCAACCAGCGGGACAGCGTTAACTCCCTTCGCCAGTATGCAGGTCCTTGGTTTGGCCGCCTTGGAGTCCCTATAACAAAAAAGACCAGCCCTTTCTAATCCCCTTATGGTATCTCGAACTAACCATGGTTCTTGGATTAGCCAGATACATGTGTGCATCGCAGCCATGCCCCTCTGCAATACTGCAGAGGCGCCTTTGCTGTGATGCAAGTTAATCTGGGTAATGGTTAGACCAGCAGCAGTCATTTAAGTCTGCTCCCGATCTTCCTGCGTCTCAACAGGCTCCTCCTGTCCCCGGCCGGCAACCTTAGAGTTGACCTGACCGTAGTGATAGAAGGGCCTCTTGTTGAGGTCCGCAAGAGCCCTCGTTTGGTACTCAGGAATCTGCACGACTAGGAGATGCCTAGTGCCCCCTAGTATGTCCTCTTCCTGCGGCCTATTGTGCCTGAAGATTCGCCAGGACGCTGTCTTAAGTGAGGGTTTGAATCTCTCCAACCGACGGAGCACCTCATACGGGTCTTCCAGTTTGCCCGGGAACCACGCCGTTGCACTCACCATCTTCTGGAGCAACTCAACCCCACCCACCTTAAGAGATGCACCTTCCCACGACTCCATCCCGACCACTGCTTTAAGTAGACAAACTTTAGCCGCTAGGTCGGCCGCCACAAATACGAAGACCCCTCCCCTGCAGAAGGAGGTCACGAATCTTGGCAGTTGATCTGGGGGCACTCTTTCGAGCGCCCTCCAGGTGGACTCCGTAAAGATCTCGTACTGCTCCGTAGTGAGCAACGCGTCCGGGTAGTTGGTGTCGGTCACCACCATCGTCAGGGGGTTGGTCCTCTGAGCGGCCGTCAGTGCAGCTCCCGACGACTCTCTGTTCGTCGGCTGCTGGTCCGCCTTGTTCCTCTTCAAAGGCTTAGCCACCTCCGGTGGGGTGCCCTCTGATCCCCTACCTTTCTTCTGGGCCTCAATGCCGGATGTCGGTCCTGTAGCTGCCGAGATTCCCGCCTACGCAGCTGCTCTGATAGCCTGCTGCGCTTACCTCGTCAGTCTCCTTTTCTGAGAACCGTTGATGCGTGTTCTCTTATAGGGGGACTTATTGGCCTCTCCCAATACCATAGCCTCGTTCACGGGGACTGTCAATCCCTCAGCTACCAAGGAAGCTGCGGGCGCAGCCGTGACCTGAATTTGGCTTGCCCGAGGGACAGATGGGGAGGAAAGGGTTACGTTAGACGAACGCATAGAAAGGGTAACTTGAGAGGCGCTTCTAAGCAATAGAGATATAGAGGGCGTATGGACTATGTTATGGGGTATCATTATTACAACTGCGGCCGAAGTGTGTGGTACGGCGGTTGTAGGAAGAAAGTCTGGTGATGCTTGATGGAATCAAACACGGTTCGTGGGTGCACGCAGAACTTCTTCCACTTAGTGTACGATTCGTGCGCTTTATGTTTGCGACCCAGGCACGCGAAATGGAACTTCAAACACAACTGTTTTCAAAAATAGTATGTGAGACGCGTGCGTGTAGGTGATTCTGGATTCTTGTGATGGACACTCTTGCCTCACTCAGGCAGCAAACTTCAGACTCATCTGAAATCACCTACTAAATCGCGGATTCAAGTAATTTCAATGACTCGGGTCGGATATTGATGTTCATTGACAGGAAAAACAAACTGAGAAATAAGTTGTGACAGGAGGAAAAGCTCATGATAAATGAAAAAGAACTATTAGTTGCTAAGCTGCAATGACTAGAATATTCACCGTTGGAGACAGCTCGTCCCAGTTTTTTTCCTTCTGTTACGAGTTTTTTTGCCCTGGCAGGAGTTTTTTTTTCTATTTTTCCCCCGGTCAAAAAACAGAAACGTCCAACCCGCTTCATGCACTTGACAAACCGTGGTTTTCACGCATTTGTTGAGGAAGAAAATCTCCGTGCCAGGTCCAGGTCTCCTCCTGCCAGGCCTCCTTCTTTTCGAGTACTTGGGTATGCACTAGAACAACTTGGATATGTTCGGCTTATTCCCCGCACGAATCGGAACCAGCGATTCGAATTTCGAAGATACGTTTTTCCTGACGATAATCTTATTAATCAGTACTATTTTATCTCAACGAAATCGATCTGAAAATCACTATCCATAAAGAAAATTAGGGTATCAGTTCTGAGATAACAAAATACTGTATAGTTAGCAACACACATAGTGTCAGAGATTCGAAAAAACTAGAATTTTCTATACAATTGATAAAATAAAATTCTAACACTGTAGTTTAAATTTAAACTTCATAAAGTCGAATTTTTTTCAATAAGTCGGAAAAGTCGCACGATCCTACACTTATAACTTTTTTGAAAGATTTTACTCCTCAATATTTGTATATATTGCGCACTTTTTTCTTTGAAAAAATCAATTTATTATGTTTGAACAAAATTTTCACCACAATGAAATCTATGGTGGTTTTATTTCAAAAGTAAATAAACTGTACATATATCTGTACTCTTATGAGTTATTTAGTTAGATAGACTGCTAACCAAATTATTCATTGGAGCAATAATCAGATTTTCCTCTACTTTGAGAAAATGAAGACTATCTATACTTTCGTTTTTACTTTTGTGGTCATCCTAATTCAATTAGTGAATATAATATTACGATGTATCAGTAATTTTCATTGTCTTTCTTTTCACCTTATAGGCATATAATGGCCATTATATCTATGATGTAATAATTTTTAGTGACATAGTTATACACAGCCATTACATACCTATGACCTTGGAAAGCCTACAAAGACGAATTTATCAAAATATAGTTGAATTATCAACCTGCAAAGGTGATTTAAAAAAAAGGTGATCCTTTTCAACCAATAAAGATCATTTTTAACCAAATTAATAAAGATCTATTTTTTCAAACTTGTTCTCGGGTGAACCCGGTTTTTCATCATAGCCACGGACTGAGTCAAAAGACTGATGAGATGAGGATGTTGGATGTGACAACAGTCGCTTCTAGATGCTTTCTTAGAGCTACCATCTGAAACTTCGCACTTTCGTAGTACAGGCGCACCAATTCCTCTTTTATTGTGGTATCCCACTTGATGCACTCCCACGGTATTTCTGTTGAGATGGTTGGCTGCAAATAGCTAACGCTAGCCAAAGTATGCTCAACAGGCACAGTTGATGTTCCACTGCTTACCGTCTTTTGTAGATGTTCTTGATGACCAGCTGTTTGATTGGTGAGATCTGCTTGACCATCTCATATATTTTATTATTATGTTGGTCCACCTTTTATCTACAGGTACCCGTTATCTGGTACTTCGCTACTGAACACAGTCGCGAAACGCGGTGAATGATTAGTATATTCGTTGATGTCAGTCGTTTCGGAACTCTATATTCTGCTTGCGCATTCGTCATAATTCGCGAGTATACACAATAGATAGCTTGTATATAGGGATCCGACAATCACACTGGAGAGCCCTATATTGATCGAACATTCATCCTGGAGAGCCTGTTTATAGGGATCCAACATTCATCCTGGAGAGCCCGTTTATAGGGATCCAACATTCATACTGGAGAGCCCTTTTATAGGGATCCGAACGTTCATTCTAGAGAGCCCTATAGGGATCAGACATTCATACTGGAGAGCCCATTTATAAGGATCCATCTTTCTTACAAACGCTAGTTCCAATGCCAAAGACTGAGACCAACGATTAAAACATTAATTTTAATTACATTAAACGGCGAGATACAAACACGACTTCACACACGCACACGGACATACATATATGCACAAAAGGTCAAAAATTAAAAATGTGTTTATCACAGTCATCTACCGTGTACGCGAGATGGCCACAAGAGGTGATTTTCGCCGCTATCATGATTCACGCCCAGAAAACTCTGGACGGTGCGGCAAGTGTTCAGCAACAGTGCCTCCTGAATGCGATGTAGCGAATTTCGAGCTCCCAGCTCTTCCAAGATTTGTACGCGCCTTGCATGAACGTTCCCAGTGGAGATCACGACCAGTTGCATGGTGACCTTGTTCACCCTTCACACGGTCACAATCTCCTGCTTCAGTTCCGAATATTTCTGGATCTTCTCACTGTATCGGAACCGAATGTTATTGTTAAGGGGAACACTTATGTCTATTATTCTCACGTGTTGAGCACATTCATCTAACCAGAGGACATCTGGGCGATTGTGTCTGACTAGTTAGTCAGTCAGAATAGTCCTATCTCAGTAAAAGAGATGGTGTTCGTTCTCTAGTACTTTCATTACGCTATATTTCTATTAGGGCTCGAAGCTCTCTAGTAAACCAGTGTTCAGGGCAATTTGTTGGTGATTGATCCTAGCAAGATCATTATGTCTGCAAGTGTATTATTCCGAGGAAAGCATCATACAGCCAACACTGATGTGCTTAATGTTCTCATTGGGATCTCCACAAAGAAGGCATCTATCAATAACTACCGCCATGCTGAGGAAATGTTTTTGGTAATTCCTTCTCTTGGTTACCCTGTCCTGGATGGTAATGACAAATCCTTCTATATCCGGAAAGTGTTTCTCCCACCTCAACGAAAGGTTTGAAGCATAACTATCCACGCAAGAAAGATCGAATGTTTGATGGTGTTGCTTGTGCAGCTGTTTACCTCGCCACCAAGGAGCTAGCTGTTCAGCGTTGAGGTGTCTGATGTTCTGGAAATCAACAATTAAAAGTTTCGAGGGAGTATACAGGTCAACTCTACAGATGTAGTCGTAGAGTGAGATGTTAGTTCTGTTTTGGAAATATTCCGGCAATTGCGTAAACTGAGAGTCACACAATCCATGAACATCCAAGACTCCTTTGCCTTCAAGCTTGTGTGGCAGACCTATTCTCTCTATAGCTGTCCTTTCATGGTGCATTCGGTGATCAGAAATTTTCACGCGGATGATCCTGTTAAACCTCCCGAGGTGAGTCATTTCATCATCCCGAGGTCAGTCTCCATTCATTTCCGGCGTCAACTTGATCCTCTTTTTGGCCTGCGCACCCTGGAGTTGCTGGCGGAATGCATTCTGAAACTACGATCTTATTCGGTTGATAATTCTTCTAGGGAGGAGGTTCCGGTCTATTATCTGACACCTTCGTTGTTTAAGGTCGTCTTCAGTTACTGTCCTTATTTCCGGGAAATTCAATACAAAGTTCTGGCGGAAGGCCATCCCGTTAGGAGAAGTTTTGGTCGCTCTCATCTCGTATTTATATTGGTGCGATGATGCTTGAGTAGAGAATGATGTGTGAGTTGAATCAAAGAATTAGTAGTGTTCAACCTTAATGTTAGTTAATAGAACTGTATAAATTTTAACTTCTATATAGATGTTTATTTAAAGTCTTGAACCGAGCCAAAACATGAGTAATGTCTACTGTGATATCTATATCATAATTAAAATCAAATGTAGCTATTGTTGAGGCAAAAAGACTATAATTTAATATAAGAAAAGTGATTTTGGAATAAACATATTTAGATTTTGGCTATTTTTCAAGGAATAGGTACAATTTGTTTACAAAGTCAACTACGAATGTCTTTCTGATGTCACATTTCTATGTTGCTAGGTAAATTTACAATAATTATTAATAATTTAAACAATTTGCATAAACAAATTCAGAGTTTGGCTATTTTGCAACGAGTAGGCTTAATTTCTTTCACAGAATCAACTAAGAATATCCTTCCGATGACTCTTTTCTATGATGCTTTGCAAATTTACAAGAATAATCAGTTATTTCAACAAATTAAGAGTTTGGCCACTTTCCATCGAATAAGCCCAATTTCTTCACGGAATCACCAATAATGTATTTCCAATCACTCTTTTCTACGATAATTCGCACATTTACAATAATTATTAATTATTTAAACAGTCTTCATAAGCAAATTCAGAGTTTGGGTATTTTTCAAGGAATAGGCACAATTTGTTCACGGAGTCAACTATGAATATCTTTCCGATAACTCTTTTCTATGTTGCTTTATGAATTTAGGAAAATTATTAATTATTTAAACAATTTGGAATAAAAAATTAAGAGTTTGGCTATTTCTCAACGAATAGGCTAACTTTTTTACAGAATTGAGTAAGAATATCTTTCAGATTATTTTTTCTATGATGCTAAGAAAAGTCTTTCCGATGACTATTTTCTATGTTGCTTATGTAAATTCACAAGAACGATTAATTTTTTAAGCATGTCTTTAAGAATGTCTTTCCGATGACTCTTTTCTATGTTGCTTTGTAAATTGACAAGAATTAATAATAATCTAAATCTAAATAATAATCTAAAATATTTAAACAATTTTAATAAAGAAATTGAAAGTCCGTTCATTTTTCAACGAATAGGATCAATTAGTTTAGGGAATCAAGAAATAATGTATTTCCAATAAATCTTTTTCTCGATACTTTGCAAATATACAATGATTGTCAATTGTTTCAACAATTTTCCTGAACATATTTAGAGTTTGTCTATATTTCAAGGAATAGGCAGAATTTGTTCACGGAGTCAACTAGGAATGTTTTTTTGATGACTATTTTATATGCTGCTTTGTAAATTTACAAGCATTATTATTTGGAATATCATTATTTTTAACGAATTGGCTCAATTTGTTTACCTAACCAAAAAGAATGTATTAAAAATAAGTCTTTCCTATGTTACTTTGCAAATTCACAATAATTGTTAATTATTTTAACAATTTTCATAAACATATTCAGAGTTTGGCTGCTTTTCAAAAAAGAGGCTCAATTTGTTTACGAATTCAACTAAGAATATCTTTCCGATGACTGTTATCTATGTTGCTTTGTAAATTTACAGTAATTTTCAACCATTTAAACAATTTTAATTAAAAAACTGAGAGTTTGGCTATTTTTTAACGAATAGGCTCCATTTTTCAAAGAATTAAGTAAGAATATCTTTTCAGTGACTTTTTGCTATAATGCTCTGCAAATTTCAAAGGATGAATAATTATTTAAACAATTTTGATAAACAAATCAAGAGTTTGGCTATTTTTCAAAGAATAGGCTCAATTTTTTTGAGGAATCAATAAAAAATGTTTTTCAAATACCTCGTTCTTATGATACTCTAAAAATGTACATTAATTATTTAAACAATTTTCATGAACACATTCAGAACAATTTGTTTACGGAGTCAACTAAGATTGTCTTTCCGATGACCTTTTACTATGTTTTGTAAATTTACAAATATTAGTAATTATTTAAACAATTTCGATTAAAAAATTTAGAGTTTGGCTTTTTTTCGATCAATAGGCTCAATTTTTTACAGAATTAGATAAGAATATCTTTTCATCGACATTTTTCTATAATGCTCTGCAAATTTCAAAGAATTAATTATTATTTAAACAATGTTGATAAACAAATTGAGAGTTTGACCATTTTTTAACGAGTAGGCTCAATTTGTTTACGGAATCAATAAAAAATGTTTTTCAAATAACTCTTTTCTATGTATGATACTTTGAAAATTTTCAAATAATTATGAATTATTTAAACAATTTTCATAAACACATTCAGAACGATTTGTTCGCGGAGTCAACTAAGATTGTCTTTCCGATGATCTTTTCTATGTTGTTTTGTAAATTTACAATAATTATTAATTATTTAAACAATATTAATTAAAAAATTGAGAGAATGGCTATTTCTCAACGAATATGCTCAATTTTTTACAGAATTAAGTAAGAATATCTTTAAGAAAAGTCTTTCTGATGACTATTTTCCATGTTGCTTATGTAAATTCATAAAAACGATTAATTTTTTAAACAATCTCCATAAACGAATAAGTCTTTTCAATAACTCTTTTCTATATTGCTTTGTAAATTTACAAGAATTAAACAATTTTCATTTAGAAATCTAAAGTTTGCCTATTTTTTAACAAATAGGTAGAGTTTGGCTATTTTTTAACAAATCTGCTAAATTCTTTCACAGAATTAGCTAAGAATATCTTTCCAATGACTTTTTGTATGATGATTTGCAAATTTCCAAGAATTATTAATTATTCAAACAATTTTCATAAAAAAATTGAAAGCCCGATCATTTTTCAACGAATAGGATCAACGAGTTTAGGGAATCAAGAAAGGATGTATTCCCAATCAATCTTTTCTACAATACTTTGCACACATATACAATAATTATACATTATTTTAACAATTTTCCTAAACATATTCAGAGTTTGTCTATTTTTCAAGGAATAGGCAGAATTTGTTTACGGAGTCAACTAGGAATGTCTTTTCGATGACTATTTTATATGCTGCTTTGTAAATTTACAAGCATTATTATTTGTAATATTATTATTTTTAACGAATTGGCTCAATTTTTTTACATAACCAAAAAGAATGTATTAAAAATAAGTCTTTCCTATGTTACTTTGCAAATTTACAATAATTGTTAATTATTTTAACAATTTTCATGAACATATCCAGAGTTTGGCTGTTTTTCAACAAATAGGCTGAATTTGTTTACGAATTCAACTAAGACTATCTTTCCGATGACTGTTATCTATGTTGCTTTGTAAATTTACAATAATTTTCAATTATTTAAACAATTTTAATTAAAAAACGGAGAGTTTGGCTATTTTTTAACGAATAGGCTCCATTTTTCATAGAATTAAGTAAGAATATCTTTCCAGTGACTTTTTGCTATAATGATCTGAAAATGTCGAAGAATGAGTAATTATTTTAACAATTTTGATAAACAAATCAAAAGTTTGGCTATTTTTCAAAGAATAGGCTCAATTTGTTTGAGGAATCACTAAAAAATGTTTTTCAAATACCTCGTTCTTATGATACTCTAAAAATTTACAATAATTATTAATTATTCAAACAATTTTCATAAACACATTCAGAACAATTTGTTTGCGGAGTCAACTAAGATTGTCTTTCCGATGATCTTTTCTATGTTTTGTACATTTACAAGAATTATTAATTATTTAAACAATTTCGATTTAAAAATGTAGAGTTTGGATATTTTTCAATGAATGGGCTCAATTTGTTTACGGAATCAATGAAAAATGCTTTTCAAATAAATCTTTCCTATGTATGATACTCTGAAAATTTACAATAATTATCAATTATATAAACAATTTTCATAAACACATTCAGAACTATTTGTTTGGGGAGTCAAATATGAATATCTTTCCAATAACTCTTTTCTATGTTGCTTTACAAATTTACGAGAATTATTAATTAGTTAAACAATTTGGATTGAAAAATTAAGAGTTTGGCTATTTCTCAACGAATAGGCTCAATTTTTTACATAATTAGGTGAGAATATCTTTCCGATGGCTTCATTATGCTCTTCAAATTTCCAAAATTTATTAATCATTAAAAATATTTTCATGAGCAAATTAAGAATTTGGCAATTTGTCGCGCGCTCGAAATGGCTTGACATCTGGACTCTTCTCGATTCGAGATCATTTACTCTATATTTCGATGAAAATTTGTACTCCCCGACATTTTATATGTTTTTTCCAAAGTTGCATGAAAATGTTTAGAGTTGCACAATTATTTATTCTGCATCGTGAGAGGGTATCCATGCGAAGCCGTGTACAAATCAAAATTATTGAAGTAAAAATTAATTTCATGGTATTTTATTGAATTTTATTTTCAAATAAAATAAATACATGTAACTAAATTGGTCGCGCGCGGAGCGCGCGTATGAGACTCTAGTATAGTATATGATTAATAAATATACCTAATTCTTCTGTCTGGAACGAAAAGACAAGATAGTAAAATGAAGAAATAAATACCATCAACCGGGGTAATTATATGGATCAACTTTCATCCTATATAATTCAGGTAATTCAACTTATTTTCTGATGATACTTTCTGATACATCTTATAAGTAAGATTCTTAGGATACACAGTAAAATCCTATTAAGAAAAAAAAGTTTTTCACGTAGTAATACCTTGATTCATATTTACCCCGGTTGATGCTGGATACATTTTTCAGTAAAATAGTGTTTTTATTTTTAAGCAGGTTTGAAAATTACAAGATGATTTCAAAGAAGAAGATAATATTCATTTATATTAATTGTTTCTTATTAATCCGGCTAGTGAGGTGATTTGTTCAGATCATAGGCGTAGGGATAGGTGTTAGAACCAGTTGAAGATGTTGTAGAAGATGGACTATGTGGAATACGTGGACTATATGGACTGATTGGACGTTGTGGACTTGGTGACCTTTGGGGACTCAAAAATCTTTCAGGAGATTCAGGACGTCGCTTATTATAATATACTGGTCTTCCTGGTGATCCGAAATATTCATATGATGGCATTGATTCTGATTGTGAATCTAATTGTTTCGGTGGTGCTGAAACTACTTCTCTTTGGAATCCTGGAAGTGATGGACGTTTGCATGGCAGTGAATGTCGCATTGGTCCTGATGATCCTCTACTTAATCGTGATGATGATCTAGGACTAGATTGTGATTTTTCTGTGGATGAAAGTGGTGGTAATTTAGATCTAGGTTGTGATTCTCCTGTGAATGAAGGTGGTTTTGATGTAGATCTAGAATCTGATCCTCCTGTGAATGAAGGTGGTGGTGATATAGATCTGGAGTGTGATTTTCTTGTGAATGCATTCAGTAGTGATCTAGATCTAGATAGTGCTTGTTTTCTAAATGAGCTTTTTTCTGACATTGTAGATTTAGATCCTGGTTTTGTTGATGAAGATCTTTGCAATCGAGAGACTGAACTCAATTCTGTAAAAATAAAATAGAAATGGATCAATTTTCCTGTTAGCACTGACTAGTATTACGGAACTTTCCGTTATGTTAGTCCCAAACAAACTGGAAAAGGGGTGAGCCTTGAGGAAAATTTCACTAGATCATTTTATTTTGTCACTTTTCATTACTTACCCATAATTTTCTTTAAAATTACAAATTTACAGCTTCTTTGACTAATGATTTTTTTTTGATTTGCAAAAAATTGCACTTATCTGCATTATTTTATTCAAAAGTCACTTTTCAACAATGGAATATTATTTTAAAAATTAACAATAAAGTTAATCGTGTTGTTTACTTATTAAAACCAATTAGTTCATGTTATTCAGAGAAGGTGTAAATTTTTTATATTTTGTTGAAAAAATGTCGAAACAAATTGAAATTATTCAAAAAATTATGTATAAGATGTATATTTTTGAAGATGTCGAACAACAATTTAGAAGCTTTTTAAGGCCATGCTATACATTAGTCACGTGGCCCAGCCAGTCCTGAGATCGATATTTTTTGTCACATATTTAAAAATAAAAGTTAAAATAAAGCGGAAAAAATTTGGGAAAATATTAATAAATATAAAAGGACAGTGTGTGGTAAAGCATAGAGTTGGGGAAGAAAAAAAAGTTATTATTGGAATAACACATATCGACCGGCACAATGCAGAAGTTTCTTCTCGGTCGGTAAGGAAGAATATCCGCTGTTGTGAATTTCTTTATTCATTATATTTTTTTCTTCAATATTTCGAGCCAAATGTTGTATACAAACGCAAATTACTGTTTCCTGATGCTTTCCTCAAAGTTTCAACTCGATATCTCATTTTGTGTGGACATGAGTTGTTGCACAAAAAATGCCAATATTGCTTCGGTTTTATTTTCTTAAAAATAATTTTTTTCTGAATTTCGAGCCAAATGTTGTATACAAACGTAGATTATTGTTTCCTGAGGCTTTCCCCAAAATTTAAACTCGATATCTCATTCGGTGTGGACGTGAGTTGTTGCAAAAAAAAATATCGATAATTTAGGTCACGTGACCCATGTATAACATGGCCTTAAGAATTTTGATAATTTTCGAGAGAATATAAAAAATTTTCTTAAAATTCCTGGGAAAATTTAAAACGATCATTTATTCAAAAAAAATTAATTTTTAAGACGATTTAAAGAGATTTCTGAACATTTCATAAGATTTCTAAAAATTTCCAAAAAGAGATGAATTTAAAAAAAAATTATATTTGAAAATCTTGTTGTTTTTTTGAGAAAATTTCTTTTTGTGGAAATTTCATCTTTTTCGGTTGAAAATTCAACAAATTTGCTATTGGCAAATTTATTAAGTAAATCTATGTTTTATTTCAAAAGATTAATTTTAAGTTTCAAAGATTTCAAAATATGAAGAAAAAGAATCTGGAAAATTTTCAGACAATTTTTTTAATTTTTCTGGATTTTTAAATATTTGTAGGAACAGTGAATTATTTCAAAATATATTTGGAAGTTTTAAAAATATTTGAAAATAATTTTAATCTTTAAAAGATTTTAAAAAATTGAAAAAAAGTAGATCTTTGAAATTTAAAAAAGGAAGATTTTAGGAATTTTGAAATATTGCAAGAAAATCAAAACAAAATTCTTAAGATTCATGGGAAAATTCTAAATGATTTTTTTGTTTGAAACATATTTTTTTAAAGAAAATCGAAATAGATTGGAAAAAATTTGCAATGATATCCTAATATTTATACAAAGACTTGAAACGATTTAAAAAATAATTTTAAACTTCGAAAGATTAAAAAATTTTGTAAACAAGATGTATATTTTTTAAGATGTTGAACCAAAATTTAGAAGCTTTTTAAGGAATTTAAAAGGTTTTAAGAAAATAAAATAAAAATTTATCAAAATTCCTGTAAAAATTTTAAACGATTCTTTTTTTTTTAATTAATTTTTAAGAAAATTTTGAAGAGATTTCTAAATATGATAGAAGATTTCCAAAATTTTCAAAAAAGGGACAAATCTTTGAACATTTTTTATGTTTGAAAATTCATCTCTTTTGGTAGAAGTTTCATCATTTTTTATTGAAAATTCAACAAATTTGCTGTAAGTAAATGTAGGAAGTGAATTTAGGTTTTATTTAAAAAGATGAATTTCAAGTTTCAAAGATTTCAAAATATGAAAAAAAAAGAATCCGAAACATTTAAAGCCAATTTTTTTAATTTTAAATCATTTTAGGAAAAGTAAATTATTTTAAAAGATATTTATAAGTTTTGAAAAGATTTTAAAATAATTTCAATCTTGAAATTATTTCAAAAAATTGAAAAAATTAGATCTTTGAAAATTTAAAAAAAAGCTTTTTGAGAATTTTGAAATATTGCAAGACAATAAAAACAAAGTTCTTAAGATTCCTGGAAAATTTTTTAATGATTTTTCTGCTTGAAAAATTATTTTAAAAAGAAAATCAAAAGAGATTGGATAAAATTTCAAATGATTTCTAACATTTTTAAGTTTCAAAGATTTCAAAATATGAAAAAAAAAAAAAAAAGAATCCGAAACATTTTAAGACAATTTTTTTATTTTTTCAGGATTTTAAAACATTTTAGGAAATGTAAATTATTGTAAAAAATATTTAGAAGTTTTGAAAATATTTGAAAATAATTTAAATCTTGTAAAGATTTCAAAACATTGCAAAAAATTAGATCTTTGAAAAAATTCTGAAGATTCCTAGAAAAATGTTAAATGATTTTTCTGTTTGAAAAATTATTTTAAAAAGAAAATTAAAAGAGATTGGATAAAATTTCGAATGATTTATAACATTTTCAGAAAGACTTCAAACGATTTTGAAAATAATTTTGGACTTAAAAATATTTCATAAAATTTAGAACAAAATGTATATTTTTAAATATTTCAAATAAAAATTTAGAAGATTTTTAAGAATTTCGAAGAGTGTCAACAGAATAAAAAAAAAATTCTTAAGATTCCTGGGAAAATTTTAAACTATTTTTTTTTTTAAATTAATGTTTTAGAAACTTTAAAAATATTTCTAATAATTTCAGAAGATTTCGAAAAATGATGAATTCGTAAATATCTTTTATGTATGAAAATCATATATTTTGGTAGAAATTTAATCTTTTTGTTTGAAAATTTAAGAATTTTGTCAAATTTGGAAAAAAATAGAAGATTTCAAAGCAGAATTTTTCATTTTGGAAAATGACAAAATTATAGAAAAAATTTGAGTGAGTTTTTGAAATTTTGATTTGCCATACCTCAAATCTTTGAGAGTCTTTTTTAATTTGTTCAAGAATATTAGGAAAATTATATTTATATAACCTTAAAAACAAATAAACTAATGAGCTTAAAAAATAAATAGTTATTCCAAATTTTTATTTTCTATTAAAATTTGCTTTCCCTCATAACGAAAAATTACACCCGCTTGCAGCAAACGATTGATGATTCTAGGAATTTGAAATGAGCAAATAAGCAAAATGAGCAAATGAGCAAAATGAGCAAAATGAGCAAATGAGTAAAATGTGCAAATGAGTAGTAGTAGCAGAAATTTAAGAAATAATTAATTTAATCTCATTATTTTGAAACAATTTCTACTAATTTGATAGTGGAAAAATACTGGAAAGGGTGAATAATATAAAAATTTAATAAATGAACAGGATTTCTAAATATCCATCTTTATTGGCGCAATATTCTGAAATTTGTAAGTCACCTCCACAAATATAAGGTTTTTAAGAATTTACGGCTGCAAAATGAAAAAGAGAAAAATATTTACACACTTAATTTATTTAACCTCGCTTGGTTAAAATTAGAAATAAACTCTTTATTGGCAAATCACGAAGTTTGATAAGGCACAAAAGCACGATCTCTAAGTTTGAATCAATTTTTAAAAAATAATTTCAATCAATAATTTCATTTGCATCCTAGCTATGAATAATTTATTTTTCACTGATTGATCAGTCACTAAAATCACTACAGAATTAGCCACTAGTTTTAGAAATTAATTTCAATAAAATAAATTTTTGATATTTCACTATTTTATTCGTGAAATTCTAAAATATTACTATTTCATCAGACAAAAACTCAATTACTAATTAAATTGGGCAAATTTCTACTAATTGTGATTTAGAGAATATATTTCAGATTTTTTTTTAATAACTCTCAGAAATTTTGAGGATGCAAAACTGATTATTATTAGTTCTTTCTGTATTTTTTAGTTCGACTACCTTAAATTAATAATTTTGAATTAAAAATTAGCTGTTTGACCATTTTTTTTCAAGTAAAATTATTTTATTTTTTATTTTCCAACATTTTGCTAAAAATTAATTTTTCTTTGGTTAATGATACATCATTTGAGTGGAAAAATATTTTTTTTTTGCGTTAAAAATTTAACTATTTTGTTAACATTTTTGTTAATTATTTTTTTAACTGAAAATTTAGCAACTCCATATTTCGTTAAACATTTATCAACTTCGATTGAAAATTCAACTATTTGTTTGAAAATTTCTGTATTTTGTTGAAACTTTGTCTTTTTGGTAGAAAAGTAATTTTTTTATTTTAAAATTAATTTTCTGGCTTGAAAATTATTTTTTTTTGATTGAAAATTATTTTTTTCAACTGAAAATTTAACTATTTCATGTTTGTTTGAACAATCTTGTTCAGTTAAAAATCCAACTATTTGTTTGAAAATGTCTATATTTTGTTAAAAAATTTTGTCTTTTGTGGTGAAATATTAATCTTCTTGATGACTACTTCACTCTTTTGGTTGAAAATTCAACTATTAGGTTTAAAATTTTATTAAAAATTGAAATATTTAATTGAAAATCCATGTATTTTGTTGAAAATTATTCTTTTTTGGTAGAAAATTGGTCTTTTTGGTTAAAAATTCATTTCTTTGGTTGAAAATTAGTTTTATTATTGAAAATTAATTTGCTTAACTGAAATTATAACTATTTTTTTTTTTAAATTTTATTTTTGATAGATATTTAATCTTCTTGGTAGAACATTCATTTTTTTGGTTGAAAATGTAACTATTTGATTAAAAATTTATTTTACTTGCTGAAAAACTTATTTCTCTAACTGAAAATTAAACTATTCTATTTTTTATTGAAAATTTATCTCTTTTAATGGAAAATTCATCTATTTTGTTGAAAATTTGTCTTTTTTTGTATAATTCTCACCTTTTTGATTGAAAATTCAACTATTAGGATGAAATTCCATTAAAATTTAAAATATTTTTTGAAAATACATGTATTTCATTTAAAATTATTCTTTTTTCGTACAAAATTGATATTTTTGTTGAAATTTCATTTCTGTGGTTGAAAATTAGTTTTTTCATTGAAAACTAATATTTTCAATTGATAATTTCACCATTTCATTTTTCGTCGAAATGTTTTTTTTATAGGATTTTCATATTTTTGGTTGAAAATTCATCGGTTTGGTTGAAAATGAAACTATTCAGTTGAAAATGTATTTTATTTTATTAAAAACTTATTTCTCTAACCTAGAATTAAAATATTCTATTTTTTGTTGAAAACTGATCTTTTTTAGTTCAAATTTCCTTAATTTTGTTGAAAATTCAACTATTAGGTTCGAAATTCCATTGAAAATTAAAATATTTGGTTAAAAATTCACGTATTTTATTAGAAATTATTCTTTATTGGTAGAAAATTAATCTTTTTGGTTGGAATTTAACTTTTTTGGATGAAAATTTTTTTTTAATTAAAAGTTGATTCTTTCAACTAAAAATTAAACCAGAAATTTTCTCCATTTGGTTAAAAACTTATTTCTTTAGCTTAAAATTAAAATATTCTATCTCTTGTTGAAAATTGATCTTTTTCAATTCAAAATTAATCTATTTTGTTGAAAAATTTTTCTTTTTTTGGTACATAATAAATTTTTTGGTTGAAAATTTCATTCGCAATTAACATATTTGGTTGAAAATTAATGTATTTTGTTGCAAATTGTTCTTTTTTGGTATAAAATTAATCTTTCTGGGGGAAAAGTCATTTCTTTGGTTGAAAATTAGTTTTTTTATTAAAAATTAATTTGCCCAACTAAAAATTTAGCTAAATTTTTTGTCGTAATTTTTTTTTGTTGACGTTTAATCTTTTTGGTTAAAAATTCATTTCTTTGGTAGAATATTAATTTTTTTATTCGAAAATTAAACTATTCTATTTTTTGTTCAAAATTTACCTCTTTTAGTTGAATAATCATCTATGTTGATAAAAAATGGTCTTTTTTGGTAAAAAATTAATATTTTTGTTTGAAAATTCAACTACTAGGTTGAAAATTCTATTAAAAATTAATGTGTTTTGTTAAAAATAATTCTTTTTTTGTAGAAAATCAATTTTTTTCGGTTGAAACTTCATATCTTTTGTTGAAAATTAAGTTTTTATTTATTGAAAATTAGTTGTTTTTTTGATTGAAAATTAATTTTTCTTTTTTCGTCGAATAGAATTTTTCTCGAAATTTTTTTTTACAGACATTTCATCTTTTTGGTTGAAAATGTAACTATTTCATTGAAAATTTATTTTATTCGCTTAAAAACTTATTCCTCCAACTAAAAATTAAACTGTTCTATTTTTAGTTGAAAATGTATCTTTTTAAGTTGAAAATTCAGCTATTTTTTTGAAAATTTGTCTTTTTTTGTAGAAAATTCATCTTCTGGGTTGAAAATTCAACTATTAGGATGAAAATTCCATTAAAATTTAAAATATTTGTTGAAAATACATGTATTTCGTTTAAAATTATTCTTTTTTTGGTAGAAAATTAATATTTTTGGTTGAAATTTCATTCCTTTGTTTCAAAATTAGTTTTTTATTAAAAACTAATATTTTTAACTGAAAATTTCACCATTCCATTTTTGGTCGAAATTTTTATTTTTTATTTTATTTCATTAAAAATTGATTTCTCTATCTTAGAATTAAAATATTCTATGTTTTGTTGAAAACTGATCTTTTTTAGTTCAAATTTCATCCATTTTGTTGAAAATTCAACTATTAGGTTGGAAATTCCATTAAAAACTAAAATATTTGGTTAATAATTCATATATTTTATCATAAATTATTCTTTATTGGTAGAAAATGAATCTTTTTGGTTGAAATTTCATTTC
>CAKNYM010051554.1:229162-259933 GCA_932195095.1 Andricus curvator
GATACGTTGAGTGGTGGCGAATGAGAAATTTGAGTAGATTTTACACTGATCATTCTCTACAAAGGACTCCAGTTCCCCGTGGGCATATGGTGAGACAAACATTATATCAACACCATAGAAGTGCCGAAGATGGTAATATAACACTTTTAGAGCCGCATTGTGTCTCTCTATGTACCCGTAGAATGCATACTTTGAGCATCCACTGAAAACATGTCCAAGTGTTTCTGGCTCTTGGTTGTACGCTCGGCAGTTTGGATCGTCTATCGGTACATTCATTATGCGCTCGAGGTAAACTAAGGTGTTTATAACGCCGTCCTGACAGGCAAAAAGAAATCCCTTCGTCTCCGATCTCGATTCAGCAAACTTGACAAAAATGTTGGACTGAATCATCGACAGCTCTTGTCTACGTATAATGCCGTAGAATTTACCATGAAGGGGCTTGTTAGCATGTTCTCTGAGTAGAAGCAAATGCTCTGCTTCCTGTACATGACTTTCAAGCACGAAAGATGTTAGTGATGCTAGGCCATGTGTAGTTTCGCTGGAATCAAATGGGAGACCAAGCTTCTCTGCGACTCTATCTGCGGCTCGGTATAAAAACACGGCAACATTGAAGACTTTATGCTGATGTACGAGCCCCATAAGAGAATCAGTGCGCTTCAGAATTGAGCAGGCTGTAGGCAGAACCCTTCTTCGATGTAGACACTTCAAGCTTCGCAAGCCTCTACCCTCTTTATCTCGAGGAAGGTATATCGAGGTACGAAAGATCTAGGATGATGACTTAGATGGATTGTCATCATCTTGCGTGTGCTTCGGTCAAGTTGTTCCTACTCATCGACATTCCATTTTACTGTACCAAACGTGTAGAGCAGTATAAGAACGGCCAGCAGATTGGTTGCCTGGATCTCATTCTTCCCAGATAATTCGGAAGCCCAAATTTTGCGATACCTATGTTTAAGATCCGTTTTCAACATACACATATTTTGGGTTTATGCTTGCTGTATTCATAGATATGCATATGCTTCCCTATTACCAAGATGTTGAATGGTATTTCCACCTATGAGTTGAACATCCTGATCGTCAGGCGATAATGCAGTTTCTAGTCTTCCTTCGTGTAGATGGATGCAAACACACTTGTCCAGTCCAAAGTTCATGCCAATCGCTTTAGAGTACCTATTTACCGCCGCCAAAAAGATTTCAAGGTCCTCTTCTGAAGAGGCAAAGAGTTTAAGGGCGTCCATGTGTAAAAGGTGGTTGACCTTATATTTTCTTCTGTTCGGCGGGCCACATAGGTATCCAGAGCTTTTGCCGCGAAGCACAATAAATAGAGGCAAGAGGGAGATGCAGAATAGTATCGGACTTAGAAAGTCTCCTTGGTTATATCTGATATATATATATCTGTGTATATCTGATATATATCTCTATGTATATATCTGATCTGGTTATATCTGATATAGCTGGTAGTCACTTGTCTTTTGTAAGATGTTATGACAAATCTTGTCCGCAACCAGAACATAAGCCCTTTTATGCATCTCACTATTTTTAGATGCACTCCTAGGCACTCAAGCAGCTTGATAAGTAGCTCATGGTTCATGTTGTCGAATGCGTTACGGTAGTCAATCCAAGCCATAGACAGATTGCGTCGATACCTGATCGAGTCCTAGGTAATACACCTGTCTATTAACAGGTTCTCTCTGCAACCTGCCAGCCCTCTCTTGCATCCACATTGTTCAATTATTGCACTCCATATCGCCTCGAAAGATGTCAATATCCTCTCTTTGAGGATGCCAGTGAATAGATTGTAGCTGGTGTTTAAACAAGCTGAGGGGCTGTAGTTCCTTAGACTTGACGAATCTCCAGTCTTAGGGATCAGTACCGTGCGTCCTTCCACTAACCACTGCGGGATGGGTTGTTCTCCGTTTAAGAAAGTAGTAAATATACGAGCTAGATGTTGGTGCGTAGAAGTGAACTTCTTTCACCAAAAGTGATTGATTTTATCTGGCCCTGGCTCTGAAAAGTTTTAAGTTCTAGCGGTAACTTTCTTCACTTCTTCAGCAGTCATTAGTGGACACTCTTCCTCTGGACCTTGCAACTTTTACCTTCGGCAAAAGTTACGAAATAGTGATATATCTGAACTGTCTTCATCTAGCTGATAGGTATCTCCATATACTTGTTCCCAGAAGACTTGAATCTCTTCTCGAATAGGCGGATTTTTGACGGCACGTGACGTTTTATTGAACAGACGAAAAGGAGGAGTAGAAAAGGTAGAATTTTTCTGAATCCACTTTATTCGCCGTTCAAGGCGCTCTTTGGCTGGTAAAAAGATCCTATTGTTTGCGCCCAGTGTTGCTTGATGGTCAACAGTTTACACTTGTTCAGCGTGTGATTTGCCTTCCTTAAGTTTCGAGCAAGTGCCGTTTTAATTTCAAACTGCGGCTGTGCAATATGCTCGCGAGTCTTACTCAGGCGTACTGATGTATCATTACTTCTATTGTCGCTAAACAGGGAGACCGCCTTCTCGTAAATTACAAAGTTAAGATTCCAGAGATTACCATCTTCGGGGAGCATATCGGGAAGAGCAGTGTTAACTTCAGCTAATTTGTCCATCCAGAGAAATACTTTTTGGTAAATTTTTGATTTCCTAGTTCTCATGCTGACATTATGGGCTATCTGCAAAGGTGGTCTTGCTGGAACGGATGGTACGTTCGCTGGAGGATGTTGCTCTTCTTCTTGCTGATAAAAAGCTTCATATCCGTTTTTGCACAAAAAGGATACCTGTTCTCTTAAATACTGAGGCGTTTTATGAGCATATTCCGGGTGCATATTGACCTAACGTTAATGTAACCTCTGCATGAATCCTCTTCGCGCCGGTGAGCTTCTTTGCCAACAAGTAAGGATGTCCCTCCTGAATTGGTCCGACTATTGAAAACGATGTTCTCGCGTTTTTCTAAAAACCCATATCAAATTCTTCCGTCTGGGATGGTCAGTTTTTAATGCGAAATACTGTGACTGACACTACAGTTTTTTCCAGGCATTTAGGTAATTTAACCTATTCTTGAAGCAAGTAATCCGGTATCTAGTCTGAACATTACATAAAAAAAGTTGACTGTCTATAGAATTTTTTATATCAATTGCGAAAACCATTTCGATGTGAATGCATCACGAAACCAAAAAAATCTCCTTGACAACGAATTTGGGAAATTGACAAGATGTGCAAAATTAGTGAATTATAAAAATAATTTCTATGCGGGAGCAATTTGAATTTCTGCACTTCTTTTGAATATTTATTTATCCCGATTGTCTGAAGTTTGATACCAATGGTTTTTCAAGTTATAGAAACAAAATTTGTATAAATTCAAGAGAATGGAATATCCGTGTCTTTAGGAGTGTTATTTTTTGTCAATAAGTAGAGTAAGCTGCTAGTATCGATAGACAACTTATACATATTTTTCCGTATAGATAAATTTAAGATGCCTTTAAAATAGAAGATAATATTTCATTTATAATAACTGTTCCTTCTCCATCCGACTAGTGAGGTGTTTTATTGAGACCAAAAAGGTAATGAGGCGAATAAGCAGCTGAAAAGATTTTTTCAGCAGGTAGAGTTCCTGATCCTTGAGAGAAAAAGGTGCTTTCAAAATGAAAGATAATATTTCTTTTATAATAATTGCTTTTTATTCGTTTGCATAGTAAGGTGCTTTATTCAGATCAAAAAGGTAATGAGGCGAGTTAGCAGATGAAGAGATTGCTTCACCAAGTAGAGTTTCTAATCTTTGAAAAAAATGCTTCTAAAATAGAAGATAATATTTCTTTTATAATAATTGTTTCTTATTTATCCGACTAGCGAGGAGTTTTATTCAGATCAAAAAGGTAATGTGGCGGATTAGCAGATGAAGAGATTGCTTCATCAACTGAAGTTTCTGATCTTTGCGAAGGAGATGGAGATTGTTGATGATGATCATTAAAATATATAGGTCTTCCTGGTGATCCGAAATATCCGTATGATGGAATTGATTCTGAATGCTCAGGTTGTCCTGCTGGTGCTGAAACTACTTTCCTCTGAGCTTCGGGAAGTGCTGAATGTGCTGGACGACCAATTTGCAATGAAAGGTCTGGTCTTCGTGATCCTTTAGGAATTCTTGATGGTGATCTAGATTTTGAGTGCTCTGTATATTTGCTCTCACCTGATGACTGTACAAATTCGATTGTTTCTGATCTAGATCTAGATCTAGATCCTGAAAAAATTGAAGATTCGCGTTCTGATTCCCCTGATTGATGTATTTGCCATGACGGAGATTCCCCGGACGCTAAACTCAGTTCTGTAAACAATTTAAAAAACAAAAACAAGCTTTTATTAAAATCCTATCTAAAAAAAGTTGTGTAACTATATGTTTTGAAAATCTCACAACCCTGCTGAGAATGTTTGATAGCATTTGATTTAAAAAAATTAAGGCAGGTTTTTAAGGCATAAAAATCAAGGATGAGTTCGATAGCCAGCTATTTTGGATAAAAAATTAGAGCATTTTCAAAATTGTGAAGAAATTTTGTTTCAAGATTTGAAAATTGTATGTACGGCTATTCGTAGTACTCCGGAAGTCGAACAATTTATCTCCACGACATTTTTAGCTAAACAAAAATTATCAGAGTTATAGTATTTTCAAAACTAAAAGAAATGCAAATTTGAAAGAAAGTCGAGAAAATAAAAACGTTGCTTATCGCAAGCTATAAGATTATCATAACAACTTTTTGAATTTTCTTGAAAAATCGAAAATGCAAATTTTGATCGCACAAAAAAAAATAATAAAGAATAAAAAATTCGATTTTGTGGTCAAACTATGCAAGATACAAGAAAAGATGTATCAACAAAAATTATGCATCCAAGAGAGAGCTAAAAATTTTTTATTGATCATTTTTTGATAAGACGCGCAGTTTTTGTTTTAATCCTGAAAAATGACATTGGAAATAAAAAAATAAAATTTTTGGTCAAATGACACAAGGTACAATGTTTAACTACAAAATTGTTTTTAAAACAGATCTGAAAATTTGCTTCCAAACTTGTTTTCTCACGAGACACGTGATGAGAATGTGTTCGTTAAAACCAAAGGAGCTTTAACAAAAGAGAATTCAGAATCACTAAATTTCAGTTGTGGATAATTTGACTTTGAATTTTAAAAGTCCTATGCAAAAATGTGGGGATGTACAATGACCAAGTGTGTAGCGCGAGGTGAATACATTATGAAGTGCGAAGTACGAGATAAATACATTATCGAGCACATATCTACATAATTTCAGATAATAAAGGAAGAACCGAAATAAAAAAACTACAAATTCAAAATTTTTGCAAAAAATTGTTTACAACATTTACAATTGTTGATGTTTGATAAAAATTGTGACCAACAGTCACTCTCACTATAATTTAAAGCATATTCATCCGAAAACAAATTTTTTTCAAGAAAAATTACACTATGTGGCTTTTTGTTAATGTCATTTGTTTATATTTATTGAAACAGACAATATTCAAATTGTTTACATTCTGGGAGTACTCTTGCGTCGATTTAAGATGATTATCATTATATACAAACCGCTATTGAAGAGTAAACAATGATATTGTGAAAAATCTCGATTTTGTCATACTGCGAGTAAACATATAGTAAGTAAACAAATTAAAATGCAACAATCTTTGACTAAGGTGTTCTTGGAAAGGACCCCGCACAAAATGTATTGAAAAAAGGTATCGGTGGATTTTGATAATTTTTTGATATTTTGTAGAACATGACCCCCCGAACAAAAAATCATAATGACAAAACCCCAAAAATGGACAGATTTTCATCTGCACCGCGCCAAAAGTACCCTTTCAGACCAGCATTCACGCTACATAGAAGCTATTGGCGCGAAGCTCACTGAAAACACTTAGCACTCTGCAACTGTGACATTTTGTAGGTCATGTCCCCGCGAACAAAAAATCCTTCTGAAAAAACCCCGAAAAATGGACAGATTTTCGTCTGCTCCGCGTCAAAGGGACCCTCTGGAGTGGCATGCACGGCACATAGAGGCTATTGGCCCTACGCTCACTGGCAACACTTAGCAGATGAAAATCTATCCATTTTTCGGGGTTTTGTCATTATGATTTTTGGTTCGGGGGGTCATGTTCTACAAAATATCAAAAAATTATCAAAATCCATTGAGACCTTTTTTCAAGACATTTTGTGCGGAATCCTTTAGCGCTCTTCAATTAAAATATATATATAATTGCGGATTGGGGCAAAATTGAAGGCTGTAGACCTTTTGAACGAAAAAAATGCGTTTCCTCCCATAGTGCGGTGTATGTTGGCATACTATCGTATGCACTTCAACATTTCTATTATCACTGCAAATATTAACCGAGTTTAATGAATCTCTTTTTCACTTTCTTGAAATTATATGAATAAAATATCTCTGCTAATTGAAATTGAATCACGCGATGCTTTCATAATTTCAGTTTTTTGAACCGGCCTGCATCTCATAACAATGAAAGGGTGATTCGTTTCGGGTAATTAGACACGCTCCGGATTCTCCGCTCGCGCTCCGGGGAGTCTGCCTCGTAAATTTGACGGGGTTCGATTGCCCAGGCCTCGAAAATACACACTCAGCTAGTACTGAGCGTCACTGCATTTTTTTCTATTGTTCTTTTCTTTTTGTTTATAACGTCAAATATAAACATTTTTTCAAGAAACCGAAACTTCACGGCAAAACAGACCAATATTTAGATGAGGTATACAAAATATCAGACAAAAATATTCAACCGTGCGGCCGGAAACTGGAATACCGTTTTATAACGCTGATAAATCCCCTCAAGCAAAAGCTTAAGAATAAAATACTTGCACTCTTTATTTTAGACTGGAAATTTTGTTTGCATTGAACAAAAATTTCATCTAGTTAAAATAGTTAGTTAACAATATATCTCAATATTATGCCTTACCGAAAGAACTGAAGAAAACCACAAAGGTAAGGAGCAGTGGCGTAAAAATGACCCTCATTTCGTTGAGGAAAAAGAAGCTGCAATTATCCCAAAATTTCTAAAGTGAAAATTGACGTTATTTTTGTAAAGTGTTCAGAAATATATATATACAAGGGCCACTTGTTACTCAATATCAAATATTGCAGACTAATTTACAACTCCATTTACATTTCTTATCGTTCTTCTATTTTTTCATCGAGGTATATACTACATTAAGTTAGATGGAGTATATTTGTTCCGTGTCTACACTTTTCGAGTTTTTACATATCTTTCAAAATATTTTTTACGCGTACCTAACGATTATATTCAATCTAAAAAATATTATTGGAGGGCATTGGAGTAAAGTGGCGAGTTTTGAAATCCTCAGATAGCATATCTACTAGATTTTCTAACTAAGGAATTTGATAAGGTGTTGAAACATAGCTTCAGAAATGCCACAAGGTCAGCAATCTCATGAATTGTAAATTCAGAAATAGTTTGGAAATTGTTGGTCATGTGATTTTGATGTGTGTATTTTTTAAGGTGAAGCTCACATTATCAAAAAAAAGATGTTATTACTCAACACCGTTTTTTAACTAAGCCACTATTTGACATTGAATTAATTTATAGGTGTTGTATTCCGCCCAAGTGACCATACACGGGATACGGTTGACATATTACTGCCGGTTTATTTGAACAATATGAAAATTGTAGAGTAAAAATTATACAATATAATAATTCTAGTGTGTAATGTAATGAATAAAAATAACTCCAGATATGTTAAACATTAAACCCATCTTCGATAAGCAAAAAAAAAGAACACGATCATTAAGGTACACGTCCCAGTAATAAGACACTTTTATAGCCAATCAAAGTTATTATCTAGGGGTTTTGTTTTTTAATACATGCATTCTAAATATAACATCTAAAAGTAAAAATTTGAGACGGCGGATCCATAAAGCAGGGGTCACAGCATTAGATATATTTGGATTTGCAAAAATTTCCTTAACACTTTAGCATTGTTTTTCTAATGTTTTTTTTTTCATTATGCGAAAACTATTAGCTAAGAAAAAATTATAGTGTAAAGAAAATGTTTTATTATTACTTATGAAAATAACAAAATTATGAGGATGAGAATTTTTTGAAATATGCAGTTTGCTAACATGTAAGACATAGCCATATACTCTGAATTTTCTATATAATATTTGAAACTTTTGACTCCGAAAAACCCCATAAAATGAGTTTTATTCTAATCTGATGTTTTTTAAATCTGTTTTTTTTTTAACATTGGGCTTCTCAATTTTTAATGTATTTGGAATTTGTTACTCAGAATCCCCCTTTAAAAATCAATTTTATACAAATCGCATAATTTTTAAAACCCTGCTGGTCACCACTTTGGATCCGTTTTTTTAAATTTTTGATTCAATATTTTGAATCTGTGACTCGAAAAACCCGTAGAAAATGAATTTTGTACAGACATATCGGGTGATTTTTTTACAAATGAATCGTGATTTTGTAAAATCTTTAACATATAATCTTTTATAAACATAATAAAAGAATTTAAGATGAAAATTAAAAAATTTCAAATTTATTATCCTTAGGACAGTTATCTAAAGTGTGTCTTATAGAAATTTCTTGACTTTTGCTAGATTTTTGTCAAAATTCCTGACTTTCCCATAATTTTCTCTGGCCAATAAAATTCCCCGAGTTTTCGCTAAATTCCAGGTTTTCCCAGACCTACGGCCACACTGTTTTTACGTAATATTTTTTATTTTTTACTTAATAGATCAATAATATATCAATTATTTTCACTGTAAACTAGATTTTTTTTTTAAATTGGAAGGTATTTCAGAAGATTAGAAAGCTTTTCAGTGTTTTGAAAGAATTGCAACAGATTTCAAGGGTTGTTAGATAGTTCAAAGAACTACAAAGTATTTCTACGAATTAGAAAATATTTATAAAATTTAACTAGATTTCCAAAGCTTTTAATGGGCTTCAGAAGATTTCAAGGGATTACTAATGCTTCAGAGAATTTCAAAGGATTCCAAAGCATTATGAGAAGTTTTACAATTTTCCAGTACAATTTGAGATAGATTCTCAATTTTTCAGGGGATTTTGCAGGATTTCAGGATATCCAGAGATTACAAACATTTTTGAGGAATTTCCAGGGATTTTATAAGATGTCAAAAGATTTCGCGGGACTTTAAAAGATTTCGAAGGGTTCCAGAGGGGTTTAAAGAATTTTGAGAGATTCATAGGGCTTTCGATGATTTCACAAAATTTTGAAAAGATTCCGAAGAATATCCACGGATTTTACAGGATTTGTTATCAGCGAGGGGCTATACGCTGAGTACTCAACTCCCAACTGAAGGGTCTACTCTATGATCATTGTGAAAAATCCTCTTGCTACTTCCAGACTACTTCAGACTCTTGGTGATCCTACCATGACCGGAGAAATGCCAGGCGCTACGGGCGACTGTCGTTTGTCCCTTTTTGACTGCAATATAAATAAGTGAATATTGTCGAGACCTTAGCTGCGCACGCGAAGCTCTGCGGGTGTAGAACGATACTTTCCTAGCTACTTGTGGAAGCAAAATGGGGACAAACAAACAAAATAGTAGCAGGAACGTATGCGAGGAGATGGGAGGAGTTTTAGATGTGTCGGAGGAGAAAATTCCGGGGACATATTAAGGAACGTGATAAGGAGTTAAATCAGCTGAAGAGAATTATAAGTTCCCTTGAGAAAAACTCCATCAGGCCAAGGACAAAGAAGCCAAGGACCCGTATCGCTGCAGCGGCAACCTTAACACCAAAGAAGGATGATGGAAGTGTGATAAAATCCGCATCCAAGCCGAGCAAGAAGAAGGAGCTGCAGAGGCGAGCACCACCCGAGACGCTTTTCATCAAGCCGGCTGAGGGTTCGAGCTACGTCGAAGTCCTGAACGACCTTAAACAAAAGGTAAAGCCAGACACACTTGGTGTAAAAATTAGGGGTGTCGGGCAAACCAGAAACGAAGAGGTCCTCATCGAAGTACGTCCTGAAGCGAATTGCAGATCGACGATGTTCCCTGCCATAAGGGAGTCGGTCTAGGGGGTTGGGTGCGCGAGCTTGTCGCCCGTACCGAGGTCAAGGTCCTCGACCTCGATACAACAACCGATGCGAAGGAAGTCAAGGCCGCCGTAAGGAGGTACTTCGCCGAATGAAGGTGTGGAGAGCTCAAAGTAAGCATCATGGAGAAGGTCTGCACAGGAAATCTAAGGGCCTACGTTGAAATGAAGGAGTAACTGGCGTCCAAACTGCTGCGTACCGGACATCCAATGGTGGGACGGATGTCCTAAAATTGCGAAAGAAGACGGAGGTGAAGAGATTTTACATGTACCAGGGTTTTGGCCACTTGGAAGCAACCTACACAGGCCCAGACCATACCAGAGCATGTTGGAGGTGCGGTAAAGGGGGCCAAAAAGCTACGATGTGCGACAACATCCCTCAGTGCTACTTCTGCGTCGAGAAAAAAGAAGAACTTTGGATCGACCATCCGCCGGGGTCTATGCAATGTATGTCGTTTAAGTAGGCAACTCCGTCGAGGAATCTTCGAACTGGACAGTGGTAACCAGCCACACACAGCCATTATGTCGAAGGCCGACCAGTCCGTTGCGTGACATCATCGCGCTGCTGACAAACAGCAGGACGCCGAGGCACGGCGTAGAAGCCTTACCCCCATGTTCCTGAAAAACGCGAAATTAGATTCCGGGGACATGAGTTGACAGCCTTCATCTGGGTGTCTTGTACAAGATTTCCTCTCCTTCTACAAACAAACTCGTAAATCCAGAAGAATTTCCATGCTCGATTTGAGGTAGTAGTCAGAAGAATCCTCAGTACACAGACTCGCGGTTGTAAGCCACGGCTCGGAATTAAAAAACATTGAACATATTTTCAAGTGAATACCATTGAGCACCTATTAAAAATTTCCTTAAGTTTTCAAACGAGGATCTGAATTATAGACAGGTCAATAATCGCTAGGAGAAACTCGATTTTTTATTTCATATGGGTCGGATGATAGTTTTCAGGTGTCGGGGAAAGTAGAGGATGTAAGTGATAGATTGAAGATCTGAATGAGAAGATGAATTAACAGCTTGATACCTCTCTTAAAGTAACTAATTGGAAATACATCTGCACCTTTAGAGTCCCGTTCGCATTATTGAATTGCCTCACGCACATAAAAAGGTTGTAGTGTTTTTAATTTGAACGTTATTTTTATTTCATTGATTTTTACTTTTGAGCAATGAATCAACCTTTAGTTTAAATTTTAATCGTTTACTCGTTAATTTACCTGTATTGATAATGTTCAATCAAGTCTTTTTCATAGAAATGTGGCTATAAAATTAGACTCTTCGACAGATTTTATTTCTTCTGGTCAGGAAACTGGTACTGAGTTTGTACATTGGCACCAAACCTGGTAGAGTATCAAACCTGAAATTAAAAATTGTATCAACGACGAAAACTACGATTCAAACACTATGTGCAAATTTTGTGATCTTGATTTTTGACTAGTTGATGATTGATGACATCAAAATGAGATGTGGGTTCACAAAAGCGAAAGAAGATTTTTCCTTTATCGATAAACAAAATGTTAACTTAATCTAATTTCTTTACATTCCTGTCTTCAGTTCAATCAAATTGATTTTTTTCAAATTTACTTAAAACTTTAGGTTCACAGAAAATGTAGATTCAAACCCTGATTTTCGATGTCATTAAGATTGTTTTCTTTCCTTTCCTAACCTACAGGATTTAAATTTCTTTAGTATTTTAATGAGAGAAACTCGATGTTGTGCAGACTGAATGCATTTTATGCTCAAATAAAAACGAGTTTGACTTTCCTGTTGATAAACCGTTCCATCATTCTTCCAGTGCCTCCAGCTGTGCAGTGAATGGTTACTGAAATTTAATCCCTATCGACACTTTTCATCCGATTTGTATGCGTTCATAAACTCATTCTGGGAATGCTTTCATTCCTAAATTTTATGAACCCATAACTTTGAAAATTTGACAATGGTTTTAATTCTGAAAGTGGTTGTGTTTTGCGATTTAATTTCCTTCCTGAATGAGCTCCCGAATGAGAAAGGGTTGAAGATCCAGATAAGCTTTTTTGGTCACAAAACGCATTACAGAACAAAACAACTCCCACAATCACAAATCTTCTCATCGTGGTAATTTCAGTCATGTTATTGCAGAGCGTTGAGGAGTTGATTCTTGAGCTCCCATTTAGAAATTGCTTCCTACTTTTTGCTCTGAATAATTAGCACTTGACATGAGAGAGATTTGGAAAAGTTCCAAAAGTTCTCTGTTTGTAATAAAACCAAGTTTTCACTTTTCACTTTTTTTTGTTTAATTAGTTAACCCTTTAATCCTGGAGATTAACTGGCGCGCCTTTATATTTAATCGTGCCTAGATTGTGTCACGCGGAGCTTCGAAAATTCAGAAATGCTTCTTGCATGAGCCCCCTCGCAAAAGCACCTGTCCTGCTACAATGCCAAACGAAGTTCATCCCCTCTTATCATTGATGGATGCGCGCCCAATAATTGATTTTGTTCTATTAATACGGGTTTTACGTACTGGTTATATATCTTTGATGTTATCCTTTTACACAGGAATTTATGAAAAGTCGTTCAGTAACGTAGCGGCTTGGCCTTTTTCCGTTCTACTTAAATCTTATAAATTTAATTAATGAAATTATTTTGAACCGTATTGAATCGTAATATTTTCCAAAGGATAAGATTCAAAAAAAGAAGCTTGCCTATAATTTGTAAAAAGGTTTAGTACTGAAATGAAATAGGAATTGAATTCGTCAGCAGAGATTAAAGTAAATATTGAGATATTTCTATCATTGATGAGACCCAATCTGTGAAATCCGTTCAACAGTTGCTGAGGATCAGTGATGTTTCACTATCTAGCGGTATTATAAGCAATTCTGTTATTGCGAATTTTAGTTTGTACCGAGTTTCTCAAAGAGCGAAATTGTGACATCAAATAGAGGGAATTATTACGCTTATAACTGCTCTATAGAGTCTGACTCTCTCACTGTTTTTAAATCTTAGTACAGGGGTGATCCATGAGTTGGGAAGAATGAAGATTACCTAAAGAAAACAATAAGTCGCGAAAAAGAAATCCAGAGCATGGGTCATCCAACCCGAAGGGCCACTCTAGGTATAAAAAGATACCTTCATTTATATTTCGATTCCATCTATTGGTGTTTATGTAATCAGCTCATAGGGCATGGTACCTAAATTCACCAATTGACAATTTGTGGAGGATGGCTCAATGAGCGACATTTCTGAAAGTCCATCAACGGAAGCTACTGTAGATTGCAGCACCGACACTGAGCACAATTGCTTCTGAGTGGTTTACATAAATTTTCGAAAGACTTTTTGAACATTTGGAGTCGAGGAATTTATTATAATACGGACTCGTTATTATTGGCAAATTTTGAGAATGAACTATTGTACTGTTTTGCCGCCAAGTGTTAGTGACGTACTTACGTAAACTCTAGTTACATACTCAAGTTCCATGGTCTTAATTGGTTGAAGCTTATTGTAAAAGTAATTTTGATTTGTTCATCATATTTACGTATTTGAGGTATGCTCATCTTGTGCTTTTACAAGCGCCGTGGCGAGTGTAGATTTTAAATTGATGATTTTTCAGTTATACATCTTCCAAATTCTACTATTGAAAAATAAACACTTAAAATTGCATCTATTCATATTATCTTAATCATCATCCTAAACTATAAACATTCGAAACGAACTAAGATAGCAACAAAAAAATGTCAATGTGTTACATACCATGATATATAACTTAACTTATGTTTTATTCAATTAAAAGATGGTGCCTCGTTTTAGAATCTAATTTTTTTAAGAACTAGAAAACTGGGATGAGGATAACCATAAAATGACCGGGAATAAAGTGAATATATAATAATTCAAGTTTTACCAGTTAAATACATATTTATTTTATAAAATGCAAAAAGATAAATGACTAAAGTCATGAATAAGGAACATTGAGAGTTTAAGTTAGAAGATCAGTAATCACACATAATAGCACGGTTGAATACTCTTCTTGACCTAGCTTCGAATTAAGTCTTCTTGTTTGGCTTAGTCCACCTTGAATAGTGATTACTAACTAGCAAACAAGTAAAAGACTAGAGAGAAGGTTGTTAATTATCTGAGAAGTTTCTACAATCTCGTTCGCTGGACCGGGACGTGCCTGGGCTTTCAGATTTTAGGACGCTGGGTGGAGCCTGCAGAGAGTGAATGATTGCAAGAGTATTGGTCAGTAGGTTGAGGTGGTCAGTAGGCTGAGGTGACAAGGCTTCTGATCTGTGTTCTTCCTTCTCTCGTGAAAGGTGTTCTTTTGATTCTGATATGAGTTTGATTTTAAACCTTTTGTACAGATTCTAACTTCCAAAGGTTTAACACTAGAAGGACGAGCGGTGTCCTCAGGACACCTTGCGTTTTAAAAATGCTGTGGTTTGGATTTGAGTGAAAATTTCGGTCTCTCCGACCCTGACTTTTCCTAAAGTTGGCTAAGATACAAATTGCCGCAGTTTCACATCGATATCGATTTTTGACCCGGCGATATTGAATCAGCTACCTAGATGGACTGGCGGTGATCTTTGGACACCAGGCTGTTTTCGAGGGCAACGGAAGCGAACCATGGCCACCATGGCGCGTCATCGCGGATTGAAACCGGAAGAAATTGTTGCCCTCTTGAATGATATCTCTGAGAATGAGTCCGACGCTGAGATTTACGAAGACGTAAGCGATTCTGAGGTTGATGAAGACTACCTTCCTCGAGCAAACACAAGCTCCGAAAGCGAATCATCAGACGACTCGGGTAAGTCACAATATTTCTTTCGTTATCTTTGATAATCTCTGGAGTCACCAGAACTCCACATGGTGAACGAGAAGGTATCAATACCATGAGCGGAACCCCGAAATCCACATATTCCGTCACGATTCAGTCAATAAACGCCCCGGTTTCCTGATGACACCGACCGTACTTCTAGGAGGGGTTCAGACCCCAGTGTTTAGAGGTTCGATGGTTCTTCTATTGTTTAACTTCTGGTGTCTATGGTAAGCTTTTAACTTGTTCGTTAATTGAAGATGATGTCTGAAGGTTACCCTTCTTCAGATTCACATATGGATGAGCGATATTAAAAGTAGGGGTAGGTCTAGGATTCAATGAGCGTCCATTATCGGTCATGTGAAAGAGTGGGAAAAGTATAAATATCCAATTAGAATTGAGGATTTTCGATAAGCCTATACTCGTGAAATGACGCAGCGGATCTAATGCACTACAGCCCTTTCTAGGTACCATTGGTGTAAGAAGTTCTAGCATAACTGGTGAATGTATGTAAAGTAGAATAACCAATCAGTAATCAGAGATCGTGATATGTCCCTATTTGGAAAACGACGCAGTTATCGAAATGTGTGATATCCCTTCTTAGATTTTACGTGGCGCAAAGGTCTAGATGTAATAGTAAATGTGCGTGACTTAAAATAACCAATCAGTATTAAAAGATCGTAATTCGTCCATACATGTAAAATGACGCAATTGGCAACATGCATGATATCCCTTCTTAGATATCGAGTGGTAGGAAGTTCTAGATGCAGTCGTCATTTGTGTGAGTCAAAACATCTAATAAGCATTTGGGTATTGTGAATAATTCCATGTTTATAAAAAGTGTAAAATTGCGCACGTATCCGAGAAATCTAACTTTCAGTTTGCTTGAGTGAACCTTTTTCTAAATATAGAATGGTTTTGCGATTTCTTTCGTATTCGAAGTCCTCCTACAACTCTTATATGTTGATCAACGATATTTTTCTTTTTTGTGATGAAGATTTTAGGTTCTCACGATAATGTGGTTTCCAGTGCATGGGTATGCATGATAATGACGTAAAAGTGATACAGATATGTGGTGCAGGTTCCAGAATGTAGAAGATTGAAAATATTGCGATAGTGGTTTATATCCACCCGTCAATGGCGGTTTTCGTGTACCGTATACACATGTACATACGTATATACATGGGTATTCGTATATGGTTTATAAAGCGGTAATCTGGCCGCCAGCCAGGCCCCTATAGCGAAAGTAGTAACCGTGAACCCGGCCAAATTTCTCAAATAGCGAAAAACCAACAAAAATAAAAATCCATAATTTTATGTGAAGCCTGAAAGCCTAAAAAAGAAAAGCTAATGGAGTAAGGAATCTCAGGGGTGGTTCTTGGAGATCACAACGGCCAAATTCTGTGATACTAAGAAAGCGGTATTTTATTTAAAACAAAAACAAGAGAATTTGGTACTTTACAAATCAATCGCTAAATTCCCGACAAATTTTCAACACGCATACGTGTATGTGACTCTAAAACGGAGTTACGCACGAAAGAGATGGAACATGGCCACGTGGCCATGGGCAAGGAAAATCACACGCGCCATTTCCTGCGTCCGAACGAAGCGAACAAAAAAAATACACGTACCTAGCGCGAATAACCTGAAAAAGTTACGACATAAAAAAAATTACCACGGTTGTGCACTGACTCGACTGTTTAGGCATAAATAAAAGGTGGAGAAAAGCACTCTTAATGAGGGGCAAGCCTGGCAGTGGGCCAGCTGTGAGCAGGTCTACAGGACCCATGGCGTCAAACAGCCCACCCCATCGCGTCGCTTGCCGGGCTAAGAAAAAGGATTACCTTAAACATCTCCGTAATTTTGCACTTCGTCACTAAATCCAAAATAAATCCAAAATCCAAAATAAATCTCGATATATATATTCCAATCAGGCGTTAAAGTCCAATAGCACTCCAAAAAAAAAGATGTATGAGAGGCGTGGCACGTGTCGCCATTCAAAGACCAAGAACGTAAGTGAACGTCTCCATGCGACGCACCAAGACCGTGAACTCGAAGGGTGCTCGCATCAAGGCGTATTCACAACCTCGAGTCAGCGCAACTATCGGTAAAGCTATGGACTAAAGTTTCATCGTTGACTAAAGGTGTGACAATATTCTCTAACAATATTCGCGAAACATTAACATAAATCCTATCGGCACACCTAAAATCACGATTTCTACGCTAAATCCTAAACTTGAGTAGAAACTCGACGTTTACCGAGTATCAAACTACTGCGCCTAGTGGAGGGACTGTGAACTAAACTGTTACTGACTAAAATTATGAACTATTTGCCGCAATTGAATAGAATAATGTACAATTTCTTATAAACGAATCTTAATCTAAACATAAATCTCAAGATTCATGAAACTTTAACAAGAGAAGGTTTCATGAATCTTGGAAAGTTTCCAACTACAGTTTGGCGGGAAAATTCAAAATAAGTAATGAGAACGGAACATCGCATGAGGCCGGTTAACTAAATTTACGCGGACCTATCCTTGTGGATTTATAATAATTTTGTCCTGACGCGCCAATAACCTAACCTCGGCCAGACGCAAGCGCGCATGCGCATAAGCTTAAATGAGACCTTTCGCGCATTTCGGACGTTTTGTCTCATGAAACCTTTCATAGGTACTTGAATACCTTTATGCTAGATGAAAAGTTCCATGGAGACCTAACCCTAACTAAATTCTAGGTTAACAATATACGTAAGTTACCGAGTTCTACAATTACAATGCACATTTTCGGTAGTCGTTCCCTGCACGTTCGAATCTCGAAGTTGAAGTCCAATTGATGTCCAGTCAATGACCGTTGAGGCCGCTCTTGTCAAGTTTCCGGTCGTTAATCGTGGTTCACTCAATGTGACGTCACATGTGGAGGCAATATGGCGGTACTTAGTGTTCTTTGCAGATTAACCATGGTGATAAGGTAGTCTCTAGTGGTTGCTTTGCATGAACCAAAACAGCTTTTCCAGCGTGCCAGAATCCCTGGTTATCCCCTGACATGGCGACTCAGCCCTGGTTGTCGTAGGGTCGTTAATTGGTATCGTGACGTCACGCCTCGGGAATATGGCGCAGTGAGATCAGTGAAAGATGTCGGCCGGAAGTGGGACCACTACTGGATGTTTGAGGTCCGCCATCTTGTGCTGAGATCGAGAAGATGGTGGCGTAGAATGGTAAGGCCATGATTGGTTGTGGGTCCTTTATTCAGAGTGTGTTAAATAACTCAAGTAGCTGCTACAACCCATCTCTGGCCTCCGTGGCAATTGGTTGGCAATGAGTTCCTTGTGACGTCACGCCTCGATGACATGGCTCTAAAGGACCGATGGAAGATGTGACCAGACACGGTACTAAGTTGGCAGTGTGTTCGAAGTCCGCCATCTTGGGTTGAAGTCGGTAACCATGGAGACGTGGGATATCCGAACCATGGTTAATGATAGGTACTTTATACAGGGTGCGTTTATGTCTGCTGGTGAACCTCAGATGCGACGATCCATCTCTGGCTACCGTGGTGTTGTTGTAGCAGGACCCGGATTTGACAGATGGAGGTTACATTTACATGAAAACATACAAATATCGGAAGGTGAATGATCATGAATTACAATTCTTGATGAACGCTCTTGGCCGAGGTGACTTCCGCTCTTGGTCCATGGATCTATTTGAAAAATTTATTTTTCCAAAACCCTGAATCGGGAGTTCAAAATTTAAGTGACAGGTAAGTCAAAATTTACCCTGTCACAATATTGTCAGTTTTTATCATTAACTTGTTGGTTGATTGATGTGTCTATAATTGGTGAGCGTCTGTTCGTTGTGTTAGTTCTGCGAAAACCGATGCATACCGTCCTATTTGGATTACTGAGTTGCTTCTTTTGAATCTGGTATTTACAATTAATCTTTATCTTCATCGAAATTTTAGACTACTTCGTTTGGAAATTATGAATAAAAAAGTAACAGAAATGTCTGGTAACGCAACTATCCCAACCTACAAATAAAAAAAAAATTGCTAAATATTGACAAATTTTGTTAATTTTTTAAAATTCACAGATATCACTTATATTGAGTTGAAAAAGATAATAATTAAGTTATTTGTCTGGTCACGCTGCATTGCTATTTATTAAGAAGATTATTGAAAAGATTTCAGTGTAGCTAAAAATCGATTTTTTGATGTTAATTCCAAATAACAGCGAATAGTGTTCAATATTTTTCATTATATTTTTTATAAAATCGCGCACAGCTTTACATTAGGGTGGTCCAAAATCACTTTTTCATAGAGGGAAACGATCCGCTCAATTCGTTTCCCAACAAAAAAATAAATTGCGTCTTTTTTTTTGTTTATTGAAATAACTTCTAATAGTTTGGAAAAATGTTGCGGGAAAGTTCGAGGACTTATAGAGGACTTTCCAATGAAGAATTCTTGTTTTTTTTTTTGTTAAAATTATTGTTTTTTTGATTTAGTGCAATATCTATCAATATTTTTATGTAATTTTCAATTATTTCTATAAATTCAATTTCTAAATATTATTCCATATTGGTCAATATTTCAAGAAACCGTGAATTATAATTTTTGGCAAAAAAAACGAGAATACTTTGCTCAAAGGTATAGGTTTTAAACATAATTGAAATTTTTGGATTTCGGGGTACTTTTCGGGCACCACTTGGGTATTCTCTACATGTCCTTGAACTTTCCCGAAACATTTTTCCACAACCCTCAGAAGTTATTCCAAAAAACCTCTTGAAAACTTTCAACATTCTTAAAAAGTGTCTAATATTTTGGCTTGAAATCTGCAGAAATGTATAAAAAATTTCCTTAGAAAAAGTAAGACAAAAATATGAATTAAAGTGTTGGAAAATTATGAGTTTTACTTTTTTCGCAATCTATATAATATGCCCAAGTTTTAGAAATTTCAGTGTTTTTTTAGTTTGAATTCATTTAGAAAAATAATGCATTACTTCGCAGCTCGTAACTTTAAAATAAGTAATAAGAAATAAATTCAAAAAGTCTTTATATAATGTTTATTGGTTTTTTATGAAACTCGGTATGGGTTAGGCATAGTCAATAAGGATACATAATTTGAGTAGCAAACGATATATGTTTATTTCTAAAGCATCAAGAATAAAATAGCTCTATAACATGCCATGACATACTGTAAGATTAGCAGACTTCTAAAATTTCACATTAGTTTCTCTCTAAAGATATCCATCTATATGTATTCTATGTGCTTATATGTGTATGCGATATAATCTTACACGTAAATAGATTTAAATTCTAATCAAAGAGGGATTACGCCTATTCTCGCGAATTACAAGTTCCTGCGTGAGAGAATGATGCAAGAAAAAACAAAAGCAACAAAAATACTCACTATTACATAACTAAAGACAAAATATGAACACACTACAGAGTGGTGGAGAATTGCGAGCACAGTCGCAGAGTTTACCAGGCTTACCACAGCGAACCTGGGTTATGCTGTACGAATACACTAGTTGAGCTAGTGGGGATCAAAAACACTTCAGTTAAAGCTGATGGATACCTAGACAGTCCGCAGGGTTGAAGGATTGCTCGCTCGACTAGCTGGCGCACGAGTAGCGCTCTCAGGTCCTGCGCGGCCTTATAAAGTATTGCCCCTACTCCCGGTCGCTCGGTGGAGGTGGTTACCTTAGTGGGGTCCGACGGCAGCTATGATTGGTGGCGCTGGCTCATGTTCTCAGGCTTGCGCTAGGACGCTCAAGAGGAAGACGACGCGACAACCCGTTGCCATGGCAATAATAAGTCGCACCGTGTTCCTCTCATGCGTAGCTAGCGCAAGCGCAGTACCTCTACATGCGAAAGGTGGGGTCACTGTTCTCAGCAGAGTGGGGCTCGCTTACCGCGTTAAGTGCTCACTGACCGTACTGCGTTTGGGACTGTTTTATTCTAATAGATTAGCGACTAACATTATTCTAATCGACTTAAAACTAAATGGCATGTTACAAATAGCTCTTCCAACCAACCATTAACACGGGTTTCCCGACAAAAATGGTTTTGAGATAGTATCGAGATATTAATCGAAAATGGTGCCATGTGATTTTTAATGATCGAAAAGAAACCAAGAGTCGTGAACTTTGGAATCTTTATAATTTTTTTTAAAGGAAATACAATGACACCTCTAACGAATCATAAACACGTGTTTCGCGACAGCAACGTTTTCGAGATAGTATCCAGATATTAATCGAAAATGGTTCCATGGGAGATTTAATAATCGGAAAGAAATCAAGAATCCTGAAGTTTGCAATCTTTCTATTTATTTAAAGGAATAGAGTGACACCTGCAAATATTCATTAACATGTGATTCCTGACACGTGCACTTTGTAATGATTGCATTGTATCTTATTGATCCGACTCGTTAGGTGATTTATTCAGATCAAACTGGTAGGGAAAAAAGTTAGAGCCAGTTGAAGATTTTGTAGAATGTGGAGTTTGTGGATTTTGTGCCATTTGTGCCCTTATTGGTCGAACAGGTATCATTATAGGAGCTGGAGGTCGTTTATTATAATGTGCTGGCGCTCTTGGTTCTCTAGAATCTGCCAATGATGTTTCTGATTCACTGCTGTATGAAGAAGATCGTCCTTGAGGTGCTGAAGCTACTCTTCTTGGAGATGTTAAAAGTATTCGACGCGCAAATACTGGTTCTGAATGATGGGTAGTTTCTGATGATCCACTACTATTTTCTTCTGTAGAATCTCGTCCTGATCGTCCTGAATGTTCTCCCAATGAGTTAGAGCCAGATCCTGATTTTGCAAAACCTTTTCCTGACTGTAAACTCAGTTCTGAAAAATGCAATAGAAACTTATGAATTTTAAACTTTAAAGGATGTTTATTGAAAAACTAAATAGGTGTATTGACATTCCTTAAGGGGCCCATTCAGAAGTCTGCAGCAACATGTTTTTGATATGTGTTGCGAAAATTTTTGTTAACTTGAATAGCTTTTAAAATTGTACGTATTCATTCAAAAAAATGAAAATTCATAAACCAGAATGTTTGCTATATTTTAGTGAAGTAAGTGATGACAAAACCGTTATTTTTAGCGTACAACAACAAGGATGATTAATCTCTATTTAAACTTATTATCATTATTTTTTCTAATTGTATCTCTTATATACGCATTATGAATCAGTGGCATGTGATAATATTTTAGTTACTTGGACAGCAAAGTAAAATTTAAAAAAAAATTGCACACGCAGTGAGAGATTGGATTGAATTAAATTTGACAAACCCCAGATTTTAAGCTCAGCTTTTCTGTAATCTACAAAAAATTTGAAGCAAAATCGTAAAATTTTGCAAATCATAAGATTGAATTCATGAAAATTAAATATTTTCAATCGAGAAAATAAATTTCTTTAACCTCATTTTATTAAAATATCATTTCTTTTGGTCTGGTATAAGCTCGTTTATATATACCATTAAACCATTTCCCTTTCAGGGTAGGCGTGACACTACCCGATTCGGGTAGTGTTTCTAGGTTTTTCTTGTAGTTATAAATAACTACAAGTGTGGGCACACCACACCCACGATGTTTAATTTTAAAAAAAGTAATCAGTTAGAAAATGAAGAAAATACTTGGTAACCGACTTTACTGAACAAAATGTATGTTTTAAAGACCAATGTGTTTTATTTTTCTGGAAAATTATTCTATTGGTATTAACCACGTATATTTTGTTAACAAAAAATATCTGCCAAAATATTGCAAATTTTTCAAAACCCTTTGACATCAGTGTTTAGTACCACAATTATCATGCAATATTAGAAAATAAAAGAAATTGATCAAAATTCCAATCTTGTAAGATTTTTGATATAGAACCTTTTATAAATGTACTAAAACAATTTTGGAAAAATTCGAGAGAATTTTAAAGAATTTCAAGAAATTCGCGATTAATTAATACGAATTCAGGATGAATTCCGAATGAATTCAAATGGAATTCTATGAAATGCATAATTCCATTATTAAATCCGGTAAAATTCCATTAAATCTGAAGATATTTCCTGAAATCCTAGAAAATTTATTAGATTATCTTCTGAGTTTTTAAAATCCCTTGAAATCGTTGAAATCCTCAAAATATATTTTAAATTACTCTGAAATTACAAATTCATTGAAATATTTTACAATTCCCCAAAATATTTCAAATCCTTTAAAATATTTAAAAATTCATTGAAATTTTGTAAAGATCTTGAAAATTATTTAGAATTTTTGAAAATGCCCTAAAGTCTTTAAAATTCTTTGGAATCATTTCACATGATTAAAATCTATTATAAATACCCAAAGATATTTCGAATCCTTTAAATCCTTCAAATTATTGAAATAAATTGAAAATTGCTTGGAATCTTTAAAAAAATTCTAAAATGTTTAAAATCTTTTGAAATATCCTTAAATATTTGAAATCCTCTGAAATCGTTTGAAATCCCTTGAAACTTTTTAAAGCTCTTGAAAATTCCTTGGAAGTTTAAAAAAAACTGAAATCTTTAAAATCCTTTGGGAATACCTTCAAATTATTGAAATCTATTCAAAATTACTTGGAATTTTCAAAAATACCCTAACATATATCAAATCCCTTGAAATCCTCAGAAGCTTTGAAAGCTCTTGAAAATTCCTTAGAATTTTTGAAAATACCCTTAAATCTTTAAAATCTTTTGCAATCCTTTAAAATTATTGAAATTTTAAAAAAATTCTCCTGAAATTCCATTCTTAATTAATAATATATATTTTAATATTACTGAGAACTATTATCAATTGATAAAAATAATTCTTAATTAATAATTCCTTACCAATGGAATTGAAGAAAACCAAAAAGGCCAGGAGTAGAGCCGCAAAAATTAGCCTCATTTTCTGTTGATAGAAGGAACTGATTATCACAAAATTTCTTGAGCAGCAAAAAGGGTTTTTTTATAAAATTTTCAGGAACATATATATACGAGACACTTCTTCTATAATGTAAAATTGCGAAATTGCTATATTTTTATGCTGTGAATAATCGTAAACCGTTATCTTGATCACACGAAGCAAGGACAATCAATCTCCAAACTAAACTTATTTTCGTTCTTTTATTATATTGTTTTTTATTTTTATCTCTCTGAATATATCCGTCAGGCATTAGTGACATACGAAAACTAATTATTATTTAAACAGTTATATAAACTAAAATCGTGAACGCAAAGAGAGACTGGCTTTAAATTATATTTGATAAAATCAATATTTTAAGCTATGCCTTCCTATCATCTGCTAAAGTTGGAAATTAAAAGACCTTTTTATGATTTTATTTAAAGCAAAATCGTAAAATTTACAATTTTTGAAATTGAAATCTTGAAAAGTAGATAATTTCGAACGAGAAACGAAAATTTATTTGACGTCATTTGAATTTAATCCCAAGAAAAACACTACATGTGGAAAAAACTCCGCCATGTACCTAAATAAATGTTAATATTTTATTTATTTATGTTAGGGATAATCAAAGTTGTGAAATAGAAAAAATCCAAGTACGAATAGTAGCAAATTTATAAATAGAAGTTTTTTTAATCAAAGGAATTGATTCAGTGAATTAGTTTAATAAATCTTCTTTTCTGATAAGAAAAAAATTTATATTTGGGAGCAATAAAAAAAATTAATTTGGCGGGCCTATTATTGTCTTTAAATAATAAACATAAGTTTGACAACATACCGGTAATAATAATGAATTATTATATCACATGTCTTCCAAATGATTTTTTTATTCCTGTAAACTATCAATTTATTTTTCTTATCACACAAACATAAATTTTCTACTGTCACAAATTATGAAACTTTACTAAATTGTGCTTTGATATAACTACTTTATTAAAATATTTAAAAAATGAATTGATCAAACAAAGTGGTTACTTTTTGAAAAGATTATTGAATTTTCAAAAAAAAAAAAAAACATAGATGAACTTCTAACCAAATAATGGAATTTTCAACCAAGGAGATTAATTTTCCTTTGGAAAAGACGACCTTTCAATTAAATTTATACATTTTGAACCAAATAGTTAAATTTCCAACTGAATAAGGATCAATTTCCTACCAAAAATAGAATAGTTGCATTTTCAGCTAAAAAGATTAGTTTTCAAACAAAAGAAGAGAGGAATTTAAAACAAATATTTAACTTTTTAACTAAAGAGATTAATTTTTAAGAAGGTTATGAGATTTTCCATCAATTAGATTATTTTTTAACTAAAAGAAATACGTTTTCAACAAAAACTATCATATTTGATACTTCAACTAAAACAAAATTTGATTTTAAATAAAAAACAGTTGAAGTCAACCAAAAAGGACGAATTTTCAACAAAATAGTTGAATTCATATTTCATAACAAATTTCGATTGTAAGTAACATAAGAAATAATATAAATCACTGACATTAAAGTTCAACATTCCTTTTAAAAAGTTCATGTGCACACAACTTCAAAAAATGTTCATAAGTTGGTAAATTTTGATTTAAAAAAATATATGTCGAATCAACCGTCTTAGGAACCCGGTTTTTTGTCCTTGCATCAACTTCAAATTAAGTCAATTAATAAAATTTATCTATGAAAATCCGATTTTTGAAATATTATAAATGACAATAGTTTCACTACACTTTGATAAAATGTGATAATATAATAGGTCAATCGATTCGTCTCGAACCAAGGAATCTTTTTCGTTCTTACATCAATTTTTAATTATGTTAATGAATAATGCTTATCTATAAAAAATCGATTTTTCGTATATTATAAATGACAATAACTTCCTCACGCTTGAATAAAATGTTATAACGTGTAGGTCAATCGATTCGACTTGGGTCAATGAATCTTTCATATTTTTGCATCAACTTTAAATTAAGTTAATAAATAAAGTTTCAATGTAAAAAGCAGATTTTTCAAATAATATAAATGACCATAACTTCCTTACTTTTTAATAAAATGTAATGAAATTATAAGTCAATCGATTCGTCCCAAATCAAGGAATCTTTTCCGTTCATGCATCAATTTTTAATTATGTTAATGAATAAAGTTTAACTACAAAAACTGATTTTTCGAATATTATAAAAGATCATAAGTTCCTTACTCTTCATCAAAATGTATTAAAATTTTAGGTCAATCGATTCGACTTGAGTCAAGGAACCTTTTATATTTTTGCATCAACTTTTAATTATGTTAATAAATAAAGTTTTAATGTAAAAAACAGATTTCTGAAATACTATAAATGGCCATAGCTTCCTTCCTTTTGAATAAAATGCATCAATATAATAGGTCAATCGATTCGTATCAAACCAAGGCATCTTTTTCGTTCTTACATCAGTTTTGAATTATGTTAATGAATAAGGTTTATCCATAAAAATCGATTGTTCATACATTATAAATGACAATAACTTCCTCACGCTTGAATAAAATGTAATAACATGCAGGTCAATCGATTCGACTTGAATCAAGGATTCTTTCATATTTTTGCATCAACTTTGAATTAAGTTAATAAATAAAGTTTTAATATAAAAAACAGATTTTTTAAATAATATAAATGACCATAGCTTCCTTACTCTTCAATGAAATGTATTAACATTTTAGGTCAATTAATTCGACTTGGGTCCAGAAACCTTTTATATTTTTGCATCGACTTTTAATTACGTTAATAAATACATTTTTCATGTAAAAAACAGATTTCTTAAATACTATAAATGACCATAACTTTCTTACTTTTCAATAAAATATATTAATATAATAGGTCAATCGATTCGTATCAAACCAAGGAATCTTTTTCGTTCTTACATCAGTTTTGAATTATGTTGATGCAAAAAGTTTTACTATAAAAAAGCTTGTTTTCAAATATTATGCATTACCATAGCTTCCTTACTCTTCAATAAATATTAATAATATTATAGGTCAATCGATTCGACTCGAATCAACACATCTTTTCTGTTCTTGCATCAACTTTGAATTGTATTAACGAAAAAAGTTTTACTCTAAAAAACCGATTTTCAAAATATATAAATTACCATAAGTTCCCTTCTCTTTAAAAAAATGTATTAACATTATAGGTCAATCGATTCGTCTCGAACCAAGGAATCTTTTATATTCTTACATCAACTTTAAATTATGCTAATGAAGAAACTTTTACAATAAAAAACCGATTTAAAAAAAATTATTGAGTGCAAAAAAAATAGAATAAATATTTTTAGAAATCCGTTGGTCAGTTTCAAGATATTAGTGAGGAAAATAAGCCCTCCAAATTTCATCAATTTATCTGCAACCGTTTTCTAGTTATCGTGTCCACAAAAAATCGTGACATCCACACACACATCCACACACACACACCAACACACACAGCTGGACAATTGCTTCAAACATTGTATTAGACATTTTTTAATTGAGGAAGGTTTAATTAAATGAATTTGAAATTTTTTGAAAATGTTACCAGTACAAAGCTTCTTCTATGAGGAAGCAAAATCTTAAAATTATATTTCTTAGATACGCATTGGAAATCAATGACATGCGATACAATTTTTGTTATTTGAACAGAAAAATAAACAAAAATTGTACACGCAGAGAGAGATTGGGTTTAAGTTAAATCTGCTCAAATACAGATTTTAAACAAATGCTGAAGTATAAAGGTAAAGTAAATGACAGAATGCCCAGAGGTAGACCGCCGAAAGAATGGTTAGAATCTGTGCATGAGAAACTGATCGGATGAGACATAAGAAGCCATAGAAACACGAGAGCTTGCATGAAAAAATGCATGGACGTGAAGGAAGCTAGAGTAGTATGCCAGGACAGAAAAGTGTGGCGACAAATAGTTTGTAAGCAGAGTGACAATAGAGTGAATGAAGCCTGAAGCAAAGACCTTGAATACTAATGGGCCCAAGGGGGGAACCACACATAACAATTTTGTGAGGTTCTTCACTTGGGGTGATCGCTAGAGAGATTGATCAGCAACCTAGGTCGGAGCTGTGTTGCGGAACGAACGTGTCATTTAAAAAAATAAAACGAGAATTCCAGATCAATCTAAAATATCTATACCTAACACCTATATACCTATCTACCTTATACCTATATACCCACCTACACACTACTATTTTCCAACCGAGCAAGTCATGCTACCCCGAAAGGTTAATGGCTTCATGCTATAATAATAATAAATAAAATATATGCTTGAATTTGAAATACTATAGAATATAATTAATAATCCTAAATTAAAATAAACAATATAAAAGCTACATCGGCTATCATACAATATTAATTTACATTGAAACGGCTTTCAGTAATCTATAACTTTTATTTATATATTAGATTTTATCCCAGCAGGGATTAGAAGCAAGTTAATCATTTCATATATTATTGTGAGATTTTAGATCGTAAATTTGGAGCATCTTTTTGAAATAGGTCTATCTTCAAGATTTACAATAGAATTGAAGATCGTCCAATTCTTATCACCCTGTAACACGAATTATACGTTAATACAGAGACCTCAATACCGGACGCGCGCGGATAGGCGGTCAGTCAACGCTGAACGCGTTCAGCGAGCCCCACTTTGTCGAGTTCAAAAGCCACGTGACTCGAAGCGGCCAATGGAACGGACCATCGGTCCCCACCGCAGGGCCTCCTACCTCCATCCATCGCTAGCTAAGGTGGGAAGAAGCAGAAGGCCATAAGAGCTCGCGCACCAGATCAAAAAGCAGAGACCAGCTCCGCGTTCCCAGCTGCAATCATCCTCTAAGTTCTTGGAGAGTTCGCTCTGTCCATCAGCTTTCTGGTAGGCTCCTAAATTTATTCACCAGTTCTCTGGTAGGTCGTCTACAACCTCTATCAGCTCACTGATATTCCTTTCAAAATATCCAACACTTTTCTAGTCGTTTTTCCATTTTACCACATTTATTCTTCTCTATCGATAACCTTCTGGCTGAAAGTAAGTTTAAAGAAACATCGGTTCCGAGATAACGGTTAAGGATACTATCATGGCGATTGACAGCCTCGTTTTAGAGTACAAAAGAATTTTAGTTTGTAATGTCGCCAATGAAAGTTGTGAAAGACGTGCCAAAGTGCGATCGAGACCAAATGTCCTTACTATTGTAAGAAATTAACTTTCTGTAAACTCAATTTGAAATAAATAGATATTTTACTTTATGTATCACTAATGATTCAGACTAAAAAAATAAAGATAGACATTTTAACGATTATATACTGTGTTGGAATGGAAGTTTCTAATCTATCCCCTAAGGGTTTACATTTTCCTTGCACTTCTACCCTATTCCTTTACACACCTCCAACACTCTTACTTGGTAGTGGGACGGGGACCTACAGTTTAATGTGGGCTCTGAACCACCAAGATCAACGGCTTTAAGTACTTAGAGAACCTTTATCTCTAGAGGTACCAGTGTTCACAGATTGTGGGAGCTGGCGGCCCCCACCACGACTCCCGTGTGGGAGCAACACACGTAAACGCCGCGTATCGGTGTGTCCCCACTTCGTGACTTGATTCCACGTTCCGCGGCAACGAAAATTTGTCGGTTCGGATGATTTCACTGTCTCCTTCGTGCTCTTTCGTTTGATTTCGGTGGCGGCTTCGGGTCAGCCACGAAGAAGGGTTCGGCGTTGAAGCCGAGGATGCACGATTCTTAACTTGTAATTTCTCATTCTCGGCGTCTGGGCTATTTTCAAGATTTTTCAGATTTGGACTATTTGGAGAATTGGAGGATTTGGAGGTTAGAGTCGACTTTTGTTGACAAACAAATTTTGACGAATTTCAAATGAAATGCTTCAATTTTAAGTTCAAAAATTAATTTTCAACAACAAAAAAAACATTTTTTAAAATAGTTAAATTTTCGTCGAAAGAAATGAATTTGCTACTAAAAAATCATTTTAACCAAAAAGGAAATAGTTCAATTTTCAGTTGAAAAAATATTTTTGAATCAAAAAAGGAGATTTGAACAAAATAATTCCATTTTAAACCAAAAATAATGAATTTCCAACAGAAAAAAAGAACTGAATTTTCAAACAAGAAGATTAATTTTCTACTAAAAAGTCGAATTTTCAACAAAAAATTAATTTTTAACCAAAAAAGATTTCAATATTAAGTGAAAAACAGTTCAATTCAAACAAAAAAGACGAATTTTAAATGAAAGACTTAATTTTTAAGTTCAAAAATTAATAAAAAAAAAAAAAAAACAGGTTTTCAATCAAATCGTTCAATTTTCAACGAAAGAAATGAATTTGAAACTAAACAAAAAAAATTGGTGAAAAAACATGAAATAGTTCAATTTTCAGTTGAAAAAATATTTTTTAAACGAAAAAGGAGATATGAACAAAATACTTAAATTTTAAACCAAAAATAATGAATTTTAACAGCAAAAATGAATTTTCAAACAAGAAGATTAATTTTCTACCAAAAAGTCGATTTTTCTACTAAAAAAATAATTTTTAACAAAGTAATTAAATTTATAACAAAGTATTAAATATTTAAGAAAGCAGTTTAATTTTTAACCAAAGAAATAAGTTTTTAACCAAAATAAATGAATTTTTAAAGCAAGAAAAATAATTTTCTAAAAAAGAAGTCAATTTTCAAGAGTCCGTTTTTGGTTACAAATTCACCTCTTTTAGTTGAAAAATGAAAATTGATCTTTTTAGTTGAAAATTAAACTATGTGTTTGGAAATTGACTATTTTTTTAGAAAATTTTTCTTATTTTTGTTAATTCATTTACTTTGGTTAAAAATTCATTTATTTGGTTAAAAATTTAACTACTTTGTTAACAATATTTTTTTTTTGTTACAAATTAATTTTTTAGTTGAAAATTCCACTTTTTAGTAGAAAATTAATTAATCTTCTTGCTTGAAAATCCATTATTTTTTT
>CAKNYM010051554.1:260033-279611 GCA_932195095.1 Andricus curvator
AAATTCATTATTTTTGGTTTAAAATGTATGTATTTTGTTCAAACCTCCTTTTTTGCTATTTTATCATGAAAACTTTTTTTTTTTTTGTTGAAAATTAATTTTTGAACCTAAAAATCAAGTCTTTCATTTAAAATTCGTCTTTTTTGATTGAATTTAACTGTTTTTCTGTTAATATTGAAATCTTTTTTGGTTGGAATATCAAATATTCAATTTTTCGTTGAAAATTTGTCTTTTATTTGTTTTGTTTTTATTTTTGGTTAAAAATTGATCTTTTTTATTTGTTCAAATTACATGATTTATTGAAAATTCGTCCTTTTTAGCGGAATTCAACGGCTTTTAATTAAAAATATTTTTTGAGTTAAAATAAACTATTTTGATGAAAATCAGTTTTTTTCGTTAAAAATTGATTAACTGGAAATTTAATTTGTCATTTTTTTGTTAAAAATTTGCCTTTTTTAGTTCAAAAATCAACTATTTGGATGAAAATTCATGTAGGTTATTGAAAATTCGTCACTTTGTTGAAAATTAATCTTTTTGGTTGAAAAATCATTTTCCGGTTGAGAATTTAACAATGGGTTTTTGAAAATTGACTTTTTTTACAAAATTGTATTATTATTCTTGTTTGCAAATTCATTTATTTAGGTTAAAAATCCATTTCTTTCGTTAAAAATTTAACTACTTTGTTGAAAATATTTTTTTTGTTTAAAAATTAATTTTTTAGTTGAAAATTTGACTTATTAGTAGAAAATTAATCTTTTTGTTTGAAAATTCAGTTTTTTGTTATTGGAAATCCATTATTTTTGGTTTCAAATTGAAGTATTTTGTTTAAACCTCTTTTTTTGCTTCAAAAATATTTTTTCAACTGAAAATTGAACTATTTCCTTTTTGGTTAAATTTTCTTTTTAGTAGCAAATTCATTTCTTTCGATGAAAATTTAACTATTTGATTTTTTGGTTGGATATAAACTTTTGAACTTAAAAATTAAGTATTTCATTTAAAATTCGTCTTTTTTGTTTGAATTCAACTGTTTTTGAGTTAATATTCAAATATTTTTTGGTTGGAATATCAACTATTACATTTTACTTTATTTGTTAATGATTCATCTCTTTGGTTTAAAATAAATTATTTTGGTGAAAATTTTTTTTTTTTTTAAAAAAAAAAAACATTTTTCGGTTGAAAATTTATTTAATTTATAAAAATTCGTTTTTCTTTTCTTGAAAATTGATCTTTTTAGTTGAAAATTCAACTAGATGTTTGAAAATAAACTTTTTTTTTAGAAAATTATTCCTCTTGTTTGTAAATTAATTTATTTTGGTAAAAATTCATTTCTTTGGTTAAAAATTTAACTAAAAATTTTTTTTTTTTGTTAGAAATTAATTTTTTAGTTGAAAATTCGACTTTTTGGTAGATAATTAATCTTGTTTGAAAATTCATCTTTTTGGTTGAAGATTCATTATTTTAGTTGAAAATTAATTTTTTTAGCAGAAAACTTAACTGTTCCATTTTTGGTTGAAAATGTTTTCTAGTTGGAAATGTACTTTTTTTGTTGCAAATTTAACTATATTGTTGAAAATTCCATTTTTTTATCTGAAAATTGCATTATTCCATTTTTGGTTGACAATTTAAGTATTGTGTTCAAACAGAAATGTGCTAGTAACTTTTTCTTAGGCAGTGCTGAATTTTACAAACATAATATTATTTATTGTCTATTGAAAAAAATTCAAAGTACGTGTTTTGATAACATTCTCTATTTTTTTTACTAAATAGTAGAATTTTCAACTAATAAAGATAAATTTTGAACCAAAACTGAAATAGTTCAATTTTCAACCAAAAAGATGAGTTTTCAGACATGAAGGATCAAGTTATTGAATTTCCAACAATATATACTATTTTCAACAAAAAAGTTTATTTTCAACTAAAAAAGAAAACATTTTCAACCTAAAGTGGAATAGTTAAATTTTCTGTTAAAAAAATTAATTTTCAACTAAAAGAGCGAATTTCTTGATAAAATAGTAGCATCTTCAGCCATAGAGATGAATTTTCAACTAAAGTAACGAATCTTCAACCGAAAAAATTACTTTTTAACAAAGTAGTATAACTGTGAACCAAAAAAGATGAATTTTCAACGAAACATTGAATAGTTGATATTCCAACCAAGAAAGATTTTAATAATAAATAAAAAAACTGTTGAATTTAAACGAAAAAGACGAACTTTAAATCAAATACTTAATTCTTAAGTTTAAAAATTAAAAAAAAAATCAATAAAATAGTTCAATTTTAACTGAAAGAAATGAATTTTCAACTAAAAAAAAATGTGTAACCAAAAATGAAATAGTTCACTTTTCAGTCAAAAAAATAATTTTGAACCAAGAAAAGGGAGGCTTAAACGAGATACTTAAATTTTCAACCAAAAATAATGAATTTTCAACCAAAAAGTTGAATTTTCAAAGAAGAAGATTCATTTTCTACCAAAAAGTCGAGTTTTCAACTAAAAGATTAATATTTAACAACAAAAAAATATTTTTAACAAAGTAGTTAAATTTGTTACAAAGTAGTTAAATTCTTAACAAAGCAATTAAATTTTCAAGCAAGAAATGAGTTTTTAATCAAAATAAATGAGTTTTCAAACAAGGCGAATAATTTTCTAAAAAAGAAGTCAATTTTCAAGAGTCCGTTTTGGTTAAAAATTCACCTAGTTGAAAAATGAATTGTTCGGATGAAAAGTCATGTATTTTATTAAAAATTCGTCTTTTTGGTTGAAAATTAATCTTGATGATTAACAATTAATCTTTTTGGTTGAAAATTCATTTTTCGGTTGAAAATTTAATTAATTTATCAAAATTCGTTTTTCTTTTCTTGAAAATGGACCTTTTTAGTTGAAAATTCAACTATGTGTTTGAAAATTGACTATTTTTTTATAAAATTATTCTTATTTTTTGTGAATTCATTTACTTTAGTTAAAAATTCATTTATTTGGTTAAAAATTTAACTACTTTGTTAAAAATATTTTTTTTTTTAATTAATTTTTTAGTTGAAATTTGACTTTTTGTTCGAAAATTAATCTTCTTGTTTGAAAATTAATCTGTTTGGTTGAAAATTCATTATTTTTGGTTTAAAATTTAAGTATTTTGTTCAAACCTCCTTTTTCGCTTCAAAAATATTTTTTGAACTGAAAATTGAACTATTTCATTTTTGGTTACAAATTTTCTTTTTAGTTGCAAATTCATTTCTTTCGAATGAAATTTAACTATTTTATTATAATAACTTGTTTTTTTTTTTTTGGCTGGAATATCAACTATTCAATTTTTCGTTGAAAATTTGTCTTTTGTTTGTTTTTCTTTTATTTTTGGTTAAAAACTGATCCTTTTCATTTGAGAAATTACGTGATTTGTTGAAAATTCGTCTTTTTAGATGAATTTAACGGCTTTTAATTTAAATTATTTTTTGAGTTAAAATAAACTATTTTGATGAAAATCAGTTGTTTTTTTTCGTTAAAAATTGATTAACTGAAAATTTAACTTGTCTATTTTTTGTTCAAAATTCGCCTTTTTTAGTTTAAAAATCAACAATTCGGATGAAAATTCATGTATTTTATTTAAAATTCGTCTCTTTCGGTTCAAAATTATTCTTGATGCTTAACAATTAATCTTTTTGGTTGAAAAATCATTTTTCGGTAGCAATTTTAACTAATTTTTTAAAAATTCGTTTGGAAATTCAGTTTTTTTTTCTGTTGGAAATTCATTATTTTTGGTTTAAAATGGAATTATTTTGTTCAAATCTCCTTTTTTGATTCAAAAATATTTTTTCAACTGAAAATTGAACTATTTCCTTTTTGGTTAAAATGATTTTTTAGTAGCAAATTCATTTCTTTCGACGAAAATTTAACTATTTTAAAAAATGTTTTTTTTTTTTTTTGTTGAAAATTAATTTTTGAACTTAAAAGTGAAGAATTTCATTTGAAATTCGTCAAACTTTGTTTGTCAACAAAAGTCGACTCTAACCTCCAAATCCTCCAATTCTCCAAATAGTCCAAATCTGAAAAAGCTGAAAAATCTTGAAAATAGCCCAGACGCCGAGAATGAGAAATTACAAGATAAGAATCGTACATCCTCGGCAATCCTCGGCTTCATCGCCGAACCCTTCTTCGTGGCTGACCCGAAGCCGCCACCGAAATCAAACGAAAGAGCACGAAGGAGACAGTGAAATCATCCGAACCGACAAATTTTCGTTGCCGCGGAACGTGGAATCAAGTCACGGAATGGGGACACACCGATACGCGGCGTTTACGTGTGTTGCTCCCACACGGGAGTCGTGGTGGGGGCCGCCAGCTCCCACAATCTGTGAACACTGAGAGGTACCGGTCCCTCGAATCTCCAGAGATGAACAACCCTTGCTAGACTAGTGTTCACCGCAGGGGCCGCCGAGGCTCTTTCAGAGTGCGAGGCGGGAATCGAACCCGCAAGCCGACGGAGTGGGTTCAAAGCCTTCGTTTTAGCCCACTATTACGTCTTGCTCTAGATGTCACTATCAAGAACCGCCTTCGGGGGGCGGGACCGTTCTCGTCCTCGTGACTCATCCTCCGGCCAGAATCCGGAGCGGCAGCACGACGGCGAAGAACAAAATTTGAATAAGGTGATGAATCCTCGCTCTTGTGACTCATCCTCTGGTCAAAATCCGGAGAGGCAGTGCGACGGCGAAGAACCCAATAATAGAAATCCGCAAATATGTTACAACATCTACAATTTAATATGATGCAATTTTGAATGTTCAATTTGAATGGTGTATAAATACAAATTCTTTGAATAAGTTTAATCATTTATTCAAATTACTTTCTTGGTAGTTCTCATTTTGAGTCGTGGCTTATAAATTTATTCCTCTGGGAGGTGAGGTGATTTATTCAGATCAAACTGGTAGGGAAAGGTGTTAGAACCAGTTGAAGAGGTTCTAGAATGTGAACTAACAAGAATTTGTAAGTTTGGTGGAGTTGGTGATCTTGGGGGAGATACAGGTCGTTGATTATAATATGCTGGAGCTGCTGGCTGTCCAAAATCTTCGAATGATATTGCTGGTCCACTATAGTTCAAAAAAAGCCGTTCTTGTGGTGCTGACTCTACTCTTCTTGGAGGAGATACCGAAAGTGTAGGATGTCTAACTTCTGGTTCTGTAAGTTGCATAGATGATGATTCTATACTATCTTCTGTTGACGCGCTAGATGCTGATTCTCCTGAATGCCCTCGTGCTGCTCGTCTTGAATGTCTTCCTCCTGATCTAGACCTAGATCGTGGATTTCTTGAAATCCCGCGTCCTGACTGTAAACTCAGTTCTGGAAAAGTCCAATAAAAATGCATAAATTTTCCAAAAAAAATAATATTGAAAATTCGGCTGTAGTTTTGAGGAATCCGAAAATCTTTAAAAACTTTTGGAATAACTTTAAATTATTAAAATCTATTAAAATGTCTTAGAATCTTCTAAAATACGCTAAAATATTATAAATCCATTGTAATGCCTTGAATCTTTTTAGAGCTAGTGAAATTTCCTTGGAATAATCCTTGCGAATAATTTTTAAAAGTATTGATTTTTTATACGGCAAAAGACTTTTTAAATTATTTTTAGTAATTATAATTTAAAATATATATCTTAATATTACTGAAGTTTAGTATGCCTTACGAATGGAACTGAAGAAAACTACAAAGATAAGGAGCAGAGCCGGAAAAATGACCCTCATTTTCAATAGATAGAAAGAACTGATTATCTTAAAATTTCTGAAGTAGCAAAACGGATTTCGTTTTAAAATATTTAGGAATATCTAAATAAGGGACGCTTCTTAAATAATTTAAAATTGCTTTATGCTATAAATGATAATTGGTCGTTATCTTGATTACACCAAGCAAGGATAACGAATCTCCATCTTAACTTATCATGATTTTATTGCCTTGTTTTTAATTTCTGTCTTGTTTATTTTTTTTTCATATTTGAATAGAAATACAATCTAAAATTGTGAAGGAAAATAGAGATTGGCTCAAAGATAAGTTTCATTAAATCCACGTTTTGAGCTATGCCTTTCTGTAATCTACAATATTTGCAAATCAAAAGATATTTTCAGGATTTAATTTGAAGTGAAATCATAAAAATTCACAACTCTTAAAATTTGAATCTTTATGAATAGACAATTTTAAACGAGACTCAAAAAATGGCTTTACGTCATTATATTAAAATATGATTTCTATTGGTCTGGTATAAGCTCAATATTGAAGAATTTAAGCAGTTGAAAAAAAGAGAATAAAAGGCAAAAAATTCAAAAAAGCATGACCTTTCATATATTGCTTCATTGGATGAACGCAATGAGTTTGAAAAAATTCATCAAGTGATAAACTTAATATAAAATTTATTTTTCATTCGTTTTTTCATTTTAGAAATATATACACATTACAAAAAATGTCAAGTGTGCAATAATTAAAGAAATAAGCACATATTATTCCAGGAAAGTGTAGTCAGCCCTATAGTATCAGGTGCCACTTTGGCATATATCATGTTCCATTGCCAATTTTGTTTAAATTGATATAAATATGAAACTACACGGAATTTTTTAGTCGACATCAGCGAAATTTTATTTGTACGGACGCATTTTCATATTCATATGAAGAAATAATTTTGTCAATACAAACGTGTGAACGTATCTCATAGTCAGTTCTTCTGAATCCTATCATGAGACGCCAATAAACAACTAGACAGAAATAGATCAATATAGATAAATAATATTTGCAATAAATAAAGATCCCATTCTTAAACAGGTTTGAAAATTTCAAGATTTATTAAAAATACAACATAATATTTCTTTCATAATAAGTTTTTCTTATTCAACCGACTATTAAGGTTTACTCAGGTCGAAAAAGTAGGGAAAAGTTGCTAGAACTAGATTAAGAGGTTGTAGCAGATGAAGTTTGTGGATTTTTGTGTCCTTTGTGGAGGTCATTGATTATAATATGTTGATGATCTTCTTTGATGCTTATCTTCTAGTTCTGAAGCTTGACCAGATCCTGATGATCCCCTACTATTTTCTCCTGAATACCTTCATCCTGATCGTCGTGAATGTTCTCCTCCTGATTAAGAACCCGATCGTGATTTTCCGAAACCGCCGCCTGACTATGAACTCAGTTCTGCCTGCTTCTGCCTGTCCTGTAATTTTCTGTTTTTTCGTAGCATTTTCGTTGCATAAGACCAAAACGAAAAGTCTTATCCAAAAATTATCGCTTGAAAATGTTTAGGTCTTTGGAAAATCTAGAATTCTTTTCTTAAACTCTCTTGATGTTGGTCAAGGAAGGCTGGTTAAAAAGCTTGTTCTTTCTTATAGAAATCAAAAAAGTGCGTCAAAGCGCAATTTGTTACTGTAATATTTTCTAAAGTAACTATGTGTCTTGACGAACACACAGACAAACGCCATTGCCAAAACTTGATTTTCGGCTGTAAAAAGTCTCTGAACGTAAGCTTTCAAACGATTCTAATACTTTCTTAATCATAAATGATGAGAATGTAACAGTTGCATGTTCTACCAAGAGTGTATCCGGTATACAGCCGGTTCTAATGCTCGCCTGGAAAACGTCTTTAAAAATAGTGTTCCTTTTTTTGATATTTGAAAAAAATGATTGTGATTGTATAATATATTAGAAAATTATAGAAATGCATTAAAAAAATTGAGCACCAAGCCTAAGTATCGTAATGAGAATGTGTTTCTTAAGTCCGATAGAGCCGTAAGTAAATTAGTTGGCTGTTCGATTCAGAAATTTTTAAAAATGTTGAAGCTTTTTCGCATATATTACACTGCAAACTTAACCTAGCATGAAGTGTGAGGACCGAAAGTAGCCCAGCGCAAATAACAAAGCTAGAAAATTTCCAAGCGCGAAGCAAAAATGTCCATTTCTGCGTGCCCCAGGCCCGCTGAAGCAGCAGGCAGATTTGTTATTTTTTGTTTCTAAACAAAATCGTCTGAAATATTTAATAGCATAGCTATACGGGAATTACACAACCGACCGGCGAAGTGAGGTTCTGTTCCATACTAAGTTACCACTCGTCAGTTATGCAAAACCCTGAAGCAGTGGCGACACCCATCGCCAGCAATATGAGGTAACAAATTATCCAACATTCTTGTTTTAGCGACCGATATCTGATGCCGTATATTGGTAGAATTATCAACTAAGTCTATGTTCTATAATAAATTTACAGTCGCGCTATCTATTGATAGAGATATCAACTGACCAATTTACCGACATCTATGTTGTACCGACCGATTTTTGGCGCCATCTAACGGCAGAAATGGCAAATAAGTTTTTGCTCCTTCTATTGGCAAGCATACCAACTAAAATATATTTACTGCCCTCGGCCGCATCCGCCCACACCTCGGCGCGACGGTGGCGGCGGATCAGAGACAACGCACGAGCAGCGGTAGAGCAGAGACAACGTAATATCAGCAGCACAGAAGAGGCAATGAGTGGCAGCTGAGCAGACAAAACCTACGAGCAGTAGCAATGCAGAAACAACGAATGAGTAGCAGCGGCTACAGAGGAAGCACTAACAGCATCGGTGGTGAATCGGCGATTTTATAAGCATTATTTAAAGTTGTTGATCGATCCCGTATCGACAATAAACTCTGAACTTTCTAGAAGGTTGATGCTTATGCGCGAATGGTGGAGGTAATGCCTAAATAGTGGGAATATCGTACTATAAAAGAATCGTAAAAGGGCCGAGTGATGGCGCCATTTAATAATTCAGATATCTAATCCTGGCCACTTACCCGCCAAGCAAGCTTCCGTTCTATGCTAGGTTGCTGATCGCGAGTTCCGCGAGGTCCGCGTGCTGTCTATCCTTCCACGAGTGGTGCCTACATCCTATGATCCCGCGTAGATTTCACGCGCTAAGTCCATTTTCCCGCCTGAAGTTCACTGCGCACTGATCATTGAGCAAACCCGCACTATAGCGGCGACGGCGGAGCAGCGACAACGAACAAGCAGCAGAAACTCAGAGATAACAAACGGGCAGTATCAGCACAAGTAGCAGCAGCATGGTAGGGATAGAACAAGGAGTCTGGAGTCATTGACCTGATAAGGTGTTGTACATGATAATTTGCGATCTTCTAGATCATGATGCTAATGAGGTATGCAATTAGATTTCATTTACAGCTAATAATTTTTATGATAAATTAATTGAGTGTATTAATTGTAGATTGCTAAATGAAGACTACTGTTATTACCAAATCTTCTGCGCTGGTCATCCGCAGAAGATTCTTTGGAAAGGATTCCATCAACACCATCGCGGGTACCAACACCACTACCACCACCATCACCGCGTTACCAGAACCACCATCGCTAAGTGTGAACACATCCAAAGAGGGACGAGAAGGAGGAGGCGCATATCTTGACATCTGTATACGTCATCATAGTCGTCCAATAAGCACATTAAAAACGAATCCTTTTGAAAGAAAAAAAATGCAACCAAAACAAACTGCTCATCTAAAGAGAGCAAGAAACCACAATTAAGGAGCAATCTAGTGGTCATCAAGATAGTATACAGCAAGTTGGTTACGCATGCGCAGATTTGGAGTTCGGCTAAAGTAGGTATGAAGAGTGGGGGAATCAGCTTTTTAAAGTGAGCCCTCCGATACGATTTCTTCGTTCTTTGTTTCACAGCTACAGAGATAGCAGCAGCAGAATTTGAAAGAATCCACCAGCAAGATGGACCTCCAGATATTCAATACCGTCGGCCGCTTGGGGGATGAATTCCTGCAAATGGAGCTGCTGTCCAATTTGACTTTGAAGCAGATGTGTACCGTGAAAAAGATCTAAAAGATTCAGACAAAGCATAGAGCTGGAATCGTTTTGAAAAAATAAACAATGCCTATGTTGTCTTTTTACCACCAAGGTTTCTAAGTTTCGACCATAAAAAAACTTTATTGGATGTGTGCGCCCATTGTAGATATCTGCATTACGAACTATCGACCAAATTGCATTACTAGTGGAAGATAATACTAACTGACGGTAATATTGACTAGACAAAGATACTCTCTAAGTTAAAACTAGCGTTGATAACGCTTTACTAACTTGAATAAAAAGCTAAAAGGAAAAGAGGAGAGGAACCAAACATTTATGCGGATATAAAAGCAGATATTCACAAGATCGACACGTTCGACTAAACTATACACGTTATACATTTTTCTGCGCAAGCTGAAAAATTCAAATCTAAATTTCACTTCACCAAAAATATTATTTGGAGGGCTGTCCGACGTGTCGAATTTATGGAAACCTTTTTTTATATTTGCGTAAATGTTTGGCTCGTTTCCTTTTTTCGTTTATGTTATGATCGTAAGTTACTGATTGAATCTAACTTAAAACTAATTAGTCAAAAGTAAGCTAATAGTAAAAAGAGTATTGGTTCAAAGTTGAATTTCTATTTATTTTATCTTATCATTTTTTTACAGTTTTTTTATTTAACATTTTTAAATTCAACACCATTCAATGTTCCGCCTGAATATTTTATTTGGAGTTTCTTCCTAGCAGCAGCTACCTGCATCTTCTCTAGGGTAGTGGGATGATACTTGAGGAAACTCAGGAGCCTCGGTGGTAGAAATACAACGTAGACATTTTTTAGTTCAACTCCTAGCGTCGTCTGAATCTTCTGGATCTTTGTCACGGTATACTTCTGTTCCGGAGTCAAATCGGACAGCAGATTTATTGGCAGGATTTCCTCTTCCAAGCAACTAACGGAATTGATTTTCTAAAGGTTTATCTTCCTGGTGGATTGCTACAAATTCTGCTGCTGCTGTCGCTGGAACTCTGAAACAAAGTATGAAGAAATCGTTTCGAAAGGGTCGGTTTTAGAAGCTGATTCCCCACATTCTATACTTGCTTTAACCCTACTCCAATTCTGCACATGCGTAACCAACTTGCTCTCTACCATCTTGCTGCCTTCCATCCTAATAACCAACATCGTGATGACCACCAGCTTCCTGCATACTTGCGTTTGTTGCTGTATTTGGTTGACCAGTTCGTTTTGGTTGGGTTTCCTTCTTTTAAAACGATCGCCACTATTTAGACATGACCCCCACCATATTTGCATGCGCTGGATTCTTCGTGAATGTTCAGAGCTTAGAGCCAATGCAGATCAATGAATAACTTTCAATGGTATTTATAAATTCGCTGATTTACCACCGATGCTGCCAGTCCCTCCTCTGCCGCCGCTGCTACTCGTTCGATGTTTCTGCTTTTTCTAAACAATTTTAGGTTATGTTAGCGTTTAACACACAAGTATCTCGCGAGAGTCATGCACATGACTGTCTGCGCATGCTCAGTACGCATCTTGTTTTGTCTGAAACGCGCGTGCGCAGTTTGTCATGCCACCGATTCCAAAAATGTATGCGGGCTGTTTTCGTCCCTTCGCGCGATGCTGTTGTTGCAACAAGCAGTTTGCTACTTTCGTATTAAATCGCTTATTAGTAGTAAAAATGAATTTTTCCAATTGCTACGAATGCAAGAAAGTCTTCACCTTGAAGAAAACTTACATATGCATTTACGTAAGGTCCATAATCTGGAACCTTACAAAAGTGACGAACGGTGTCATAAGTGCGATACATGCGGACAAATGTTTGGGCGTAATTTCACATTAAAATGACGATAAATTGTTAAACCGAAGTGATTTTATTTTAATTATAATGATTTCATTTCAAGCGCAGCAAATTTGCAAATTTGGACACTCTAAGATTTGTATAGACGTTACCCACGGCTTGTATTCTTACGATATTCAGTTATACACGATAATTGTAGTAAACAAATCCGGCAACGGATGTCCTGTGGCATAGTGCTTCTCTGATCATCCTGATGAATATATTCATTCAGTGTCAAAAAAGTTAAAAATAGTCACAGGTTGAGTCAAAATATTACATTAGATATGATTGAAAATGTAATTGGTCAAGAAGAAACAAAAACTGGGTGGTCGAATCATAGTCAAACAAATTAGAAAAATATCAAGTTCGTCAGTTTGATGTAAAATGAGCTAAAATGGTTATTTTAAACAGAAAACGTTAGGTTCCACAAAATATTTACAATCTTCAACAATTTTCAATGAATGCTGTCTTTATTTTTAATCCGGTTTGATAATTACAAGAGAGTCTCAAGATAGAAGGTAAAATTTTTTGTATTCTACTTGTCTCTTAATCATCGGAAAAATGAGGTGATTTATTCAGATCAAACTGGAAAGCAAAGTAGTTAGAACCTGTTGAAGAGGTTGGAGAATTGGGACTGGGGGACCTTCGTGGGCTTCGTGGACTTCGTGGACTTTGTGGACTCCGTGGACTTTGTGGACTTTGTGGAACTTGCGAATTTCGTGGAGTTATTAGACTATGTGCCGTTTCTGCCCTTCGTGGATAAGGTATTATTATCGGAGGTAAAGGACGCTGAGTGTAACGTACTGGTTCTCTTCTTGGTTTGAAACCTTCGAATGATATTTCGGACCCTCTATAGTTTAAAGAAAAACGCTCCTGTGGTGCTGAAGATACTCTTCTTCGAGAAGATACTGAAAGTGTAGGATGCCTAACTTCTGGTTCCGTAAGTTGGAAAGATGCTGATGATCCTGCACTACTTTCTGATAATGTCCTAGGTTCTGATACCCTTGAACGCCCTCGTCCTCCTCGTCCTAAATATCTTTCTCGTGATCTAGACCTAGATCGTGATTTTTCTGAATACCCGCGTCCTGACTGTAAACTCAGTTCTGGAAAAATATAATAAAAATGTATGATTTTTGAACTTAAAATAATGATTCAGGAAGGCCAAAATTGATGTTCATTATGAGAAAATGTATTCTTTTCCTGTCTAAAAATTGATTATCGATTATATCTTTGGATTACATGAAATTATGGTGGATTACTCAGCCTAAACTAGACTAGATAAACTAGATGATTTTTTTAACAAATTGTTCCATTTTCAATCAAGAAGATTAATTTTCTACCGGAAAAAACAAATATACAACCAAATGCACGAATTTTCATCTGAAAAATATCAATTTTTGACCAAAAATAGAATAGTTACATTTTCAACCATAAAGATTAATTTTCAACCAAAAGAAGAAATAATTTCTAAGAAAGTATTCGAATTTTCTACCAGTCAGATAAATTTTCAACAGAAATGAATCTTTTACCGAAAAATGACTTTTCAACAAAAATGTGGAATTTTGCACACAGATTAATTTTCAACCAAATGAGATGAATTTTCAACGAAAAATGTAATTGTTGACATTAAAACCAAAATATATTTCAATTTCAAATCAAAAACAGTTGCAAAAAAGATCAATTCTCAACAAAATAGTGGAATCCTTAGACAAAAAGACGAGTTTTCCACAAAACAGTTGACTTTTCAACCAAAATGTATACTTTTTAAGAAAAGTTTTTACTTTTTGACAAAGTAGATTAATTTTTAACAAATAGTTGAATTTTCAACCCGATACATGTATTTTTAACAAGAAGATTTATTTTCTACCAAAAAAGACGAATTTTCATCGACAAAAAAGGAATTTTCAGCAAAATAGTTAAAAATGTTGACTGAAAAGGATAACCTACCAGAAAAATGATTGAACTTTCAGAAAAATAATTAAATTACCAACCTAATGGTTGCATTTTCAACCAAAATGATAACATTTCTATCCCAAGAGATGAATTTTCATCAAAAAAGTCGAACTTTCAACCAAGAAAGAAAAAAAAGTCAACCAAATTGTTGAATTTTCAAACAAAAGAGATACTTCTTAACAAAATTGTTCAATCTTCGTCAAAATAATTAAATTTTCAACAAAATAGCAAAATTTTTAACCAAAAATATAATAGCAGACTACTCGACTAAAATAATGAATCATCAACTAGAATAGTAAGATTTTCAGTTAAAAAATAAATTTTTTACCAAAAACGACGATTTTTCAAAAAATTAATTATAAGTGTAACCAAAGAGATGCATTTTCAACTAAAATCACACATCTCCAACCAAAAAATGAATTTTTAACGAAATATTTTAACTTTTAGCTAAAAAGATTAATTTTTTACCAAAAAGGACAATTTTTCAACAAAATACATTAATTCAGTTAAAAAAATTAATTTTCAATTTAAAAAAAAGCATTAATTTTCTACCAGAATAGTTTAATTTTCAACCCAAAAGGACGAATTTTCAATAAAACCATTGAATTTGTGAACAATAAAAATGTATATTGAGCCAAATTGTTAAATCTTCATCAAAATAATTAAATTTTCAACAAAATAATCAAATTTTCAACCAAAAAAGATGAATTCTTAACCAAAAGTATAACAGTAGACTAGTCGACTAAAATGATGATACATAAACTGGAATAGTTAAATGTTCAATTAAAAAATAAATTTTTTATCATAAAGAACAATTGTTCAAAAAATTAGTTGAAACTTCAACCAAAGAGATGAATTTTGAACTAAAATGATACATTTCCAACCACAAAATGAATTTTTAATAAAATAGTTCAACTTTTAGCCAAGAAGATTAGTTTTCTACCAAAAAAGACAGTTTTTTAACAAAGTACATGAATTCAGTTAAAAAAATTAATTTTCAATCAGAAAAAGAACGAAAAAATAAATTTTCTTTCAAAATAGTTTAATTTTTAACCCAAAAGGACAAATTTTTAATAAAACCGTTGAGTTTTTAAACAAAAAAATGTCTATTCCAATTTTCGACCAAAAAACTGAATTATCAACGGAAAAGATTAATTTTTTCAGCTGAAATAGACGAATTTTCAAATAATATTCATGAATTTTCAACTAAAAAGATAACTTTCTAACCAAAAATAGAATAGTTAGATTTTCAGAGAAAAAAAAATTTACATCAAAATAGTTGAAAACTGTCTCGACTTCCTTTGTCAATTACTCCTAATTACCTAGATTACCTTGGATTACAAGTTAATTACTTGGATTACCTAAATTACTTCGAATTACCGGGATTAAGATGTGGATTACTTGGATTACCTGAAATACTTTGACCCAACTGGATTAAATGCGGATTACTCCAGATTAAAACTGGATTACAAGTGCATTACTCCGGCTTACAATTGGATTACTCGGGAATACTGGGATGACACCAAATTACTCGAATTTCTCCAGATTACAAGTGGATTACTCAGGATTACAATGGATTACCAGAGTTATTTCCCGCTCGGGCGTGCACTTTTCGTTTTTCTTCTGAAATCATTTCAATAATGCCCACGGAAATAAAATTTATAATTCAAACAGAAAAATACTAAAAAATTAAATCAACAAAACTAAAATATATTTGAATTGCGAAATTTTTTTAAAACATATAACTGTATCCCCGATTCCTGGATTTTCATATCGCTTCCAACGAGGGGGATACCACCATGTTAATCCGCTGGACCGCTCGATTATCCGTCCTGGTAATCCGTTGTAATCGAGTTTAATCCGAGCAATCCCAGGGAATTCAGATAATCCAGTGTATTCCAAGATATCCAGTGTAATCCGACGTAAACTACTTGTGATCCAGAATGATCAAAGTAATGAGGAGTAATCCACTTGTAATCCTAGTAATCCAGTTGTAAGACAGTTCTAATATGGATGAATTCAGTTTGAATCAGGGGTAATTTACTTGTAATCCGAGGTAATCCTGAGTAATCCACTTATAATCTAGATAATTCGGGATGAATTAGGTAATCGAAGTAATCCACTTGTTATCCAGCGTAATCCACCTGTAATCAAGGGTAATTCACTTGTAATCCATGGTAATCCAGGTAATTTCTGAGTAATTCACATAGGTAATTCAAAAAGTTTTCAACTATTTTCTTAATTTTTTTGTTTTAAAAATTAATTTTCTCAACTGAAAGTTTGACTATTACATTCTTGGTAAAAAACTAATACTTTATAATTGGATATTCATGCATTTTTTTGAAATTTTGTGAATTTTGTTCGAAGGGATTACTGTTATGGTAACGCTACTCTCCGCTAACTTGTCACAATCTTTAGAGCCAAAAAATCCTGGAGCCCCCGCTCCATGTTTGTTGCCATGACTTTATTATTCTTAGAGTTGCTTAGAAAATTGTCTAAGGTAATTTAAATAATTACCGAAAACTGGGCGAGTAAGTAAATCCTCCTGGGAGGGAGTAATCCCTTCGAACGAGGCGGTCGTATAATTTCGATCGAACTTCACTTAGGTAAGTTCGTTTGATCTTAAAATTATACTTCCCGCCTCGATCTCGGGATGACCGTTGTAGATGTTTAGAGTCGACAATTTTCATATGCCATTTTATTTAAGAATTGAATGTATACAATGGCAACAGAACTATCACTAATTTCTCAGTACCGCGTTACAAGAACTTTCGTTAAACTGGAAATCGGCCGATTATAAAAACGCGCAAATACTGACGATTTTTCCGACCAGCCCACAGTACTAGGAATTATAATGGAAGCTTCTAATGTGCCACCTAAGGGTTTACATTTTTCTTGTATCTCTTCCCTATTCCTTTACACACCCTCACACACTTACTTGGTAGTAGTAGGGGGACCTACAGTTTAAGGTGGGTTCCGAACCACCAAGAGCAACATCTTTAAGTACTTAAAGAAACTTTTTCTCTAGAGGTACCGGTCCCACGAATCTCCGGAGATGAACAACTCCCTTGCTAGGCTAGTGTTCACCGCATAGGCCGCCGAGGCTCTTCCAGAGCGCGAGGCGGGAATCGAACCCGCAAGCCGACTGAGTGGGTCCAAAGCCGACGCCTTAACCCCCACGACCATCGTCCCAGTTCCCACAGTACTGTTCTATGGCCAAGTCTGAATACATGTAATGCATAGAAATAACTAATAACAAGAGTTTATTCTGAAGGTTTCACTTTCACGGCGGAATTCATTCCGGTTACATCTTCAAAATTTTAGGTCACGAAGTCGAAATACATTTTTAGAGAGAAGTGGGATGACAGGTCAGTGGTGGTGCTTACTTTTGATTGGATGAGGAAATTTGAGGTAGGGAGTTGGAAACACCCAAAATTGTGACGTTGTGATGGACAAATATCTGCCCGCCAGTTTTCCAGTTTTCGAAATCTGTACAAAGAATCAGACTAGACCTAGGGACCGATTTATGGTACGGTCAGCACGTCAAGTTGAAGGGCACTTTTAGGACTTTAAGCTGAAGTAATAACAGTTGCAGTTGTAAAGAAGCAATTTAAAAAATTCTGCAGTCTCATGAAACGTGACTTAGACAACGAATAACTGAAGGCCCGTAAACACCCAAAAATCCCTTAAGTATTAAAGTAAAGGCACAAATAAAACTATTTCCTTTCTGTCGACACGTACATCTGAATCGGAGAAATCTATAAGTTACGCCGTAACATGCCGACTCACTTGAACTAATATAGTTCGATAAACTATAATTAATAAAAGAAGGAGTACATTATAAGTCTTATCTAAAGATACAGCCTATTTCGTTGCTGTGTCATTGTCGGTCACTTGAATTGGAAGTGGACACAGTTTTTTAACAAATTTCTTGTAGATGCCATCTTCAGTTTTGACAGAGACCACTCTGACGACGCCGTCTAGACCTGGATGCGTGTCGATTACACGACACATTTTCCACATCATGGGTGAAACTTCGATGATGTTGTCATTTCTGAGTAGCGCCACGGTGCCAACCTTGACGTTGGCAGAACTGGAACTCCATTTGCTACGAACGTTGAGTTCATTTAAGTATTCCTTATGCCACCGGCACCAGAAATGTTGACGCATCTGCTGAGCGTGCTGCCAAAGAGAAAGTCTACCAGTCTTGATGTCACGCAGTTCCTCCTGTGGAAAGCTCATTAAGGGACCACCAATCAGGAAATGTCCAGGAGTCAAGGGACGGATATCATTTGGGTCAGAGGACATTGGACTCAATGGACGTGAATTCAGGATGGCTTCAACTTCAACTACATATGTTTCCAGCTGTTCATATGTTAACACAGCGTTACCGACGCTACGCAAAAAATGGTGTTTAAACGACTTAACTGCTGCCTCCCATAAACCACCGAAGTGTGGCGACAGAGAAGGGATGAAAGTCCATTTAATTCTCCTTGATTCTGAATATTTATGGACAATGTTATCATGAGAGTTAGCAGAGAGCAAATTAAAGGTTTCTGTAAGCTCGCGATCAGCCCCAACAAAGTTTCTGCCATTATCAGGAGTAATAGTAGCGACATTACCGCGTCACGAGATAAATCGTTTTAATTAACCAATAAATGCTTCCGTGCTGAGAGAACTAGCAAGCTCGAGATGAACAGCCTTAGTGGTTAGACACACAAACACTACGACGTACGTCTTTACTCCTTTTACGTTTCTGTATAATCTTTCCTTGATGTAGAAAGGACCGCAAAAGTCTATTCCTACATTTAAGAAAGGTCTTGAATATTCTAGGCGGTTCGCAGGTAGGTTTCCCATTTGATAGTCAATACCCCGTGGTTCAGCCTTAAAGCATCTGGCGCAATTATGAATAACTCTACGCACGGTATTACGACCGTCTATCGGTCAGTACGTTCCTCGAATTGCATATAGCGTAGCTTCGATACCTGCATGTTTTAACGCAATATGCGTTTCGCTGATGATCATTCGTGTAATCTCATGATCACGAGAAAGCAATATCGGATGCTTCTCTTCGTATGATAGATCAGCATGTGTAAGTCTGCCACCTACCTTTAAAATTTCCTTGTCGAGAAAAGGGCTAAGATTCAGTAGCTTGCTTCCCTTGTTAACTTCTTGATTGCGTGATAAATCGTGAATTTCTTTCGCGAACGCGGTTGCTTGAATAACCTTGATAACACATTCTTGTGCACCTTGTATTTCGATATTAGAGAGAGACCCTAATAGATTCGTCGCATTTTTTGAATTTGCATTGTGCGCGATGCGACGGCAATATGCAATTATTCGAGTCAAAGATTCAAAGGAACTAAAACCCTGAAAAAAATCATTTTCTCCGATGTATCAGCCATCGACACTTGCGGAATAACAGCTTTACGTTTTTCAGAAGTGTCGGTTAATTGAATCGTCATCTGGGGACAGAAAATTTCTTCCTGACTTAGCCAGTGGGGCCCGCCTTTCCAGATTTTACTCGCTACAAAATCTCTAGGCAACTGACCCCAAGACGATGAATCGGCAGGATTGTCGTGAGTGGGCACGTGTCTCCACTTCTGGAGCTGTGTAAGTTCTTGAATCTGGGCTACTCGATTGGATACGAACGTCTTTGATGCATGCAAGGATGATTTTATCCACTGATGAACGACTGTAGAGTCTGACCAAAAGAAAATCTTACTGAATATCAGATGCTCTAAGGATTTAGAAATGGCTGCATATAGTTGAGCCAGTAGAAGGGCTGCACATAATTCTAATATCGGCAGTGTTAACGTTTGTACTGGTGCGACCCAAGAGTTGGATCCTACGAGAGCTACGAAGTGCTTGCCGTGTCTATCGGTTGAGCGTAAGTAAACGCAAGCTCCATAACCCCTTTCACTAGCGTCCGCAAAACCGTGTAGTTGGATTTGAACTGTATCTGATATAACGGT
>CAKNYM010051554.1:279621-317766 GCA_932195095.1 Andricus curvator
TTACCTGTAATTTCCACAGTGTCTGAATCAGCATTTCCGCAAAACCGATAACCGGACCTTACAGTCCTAATGGATCAAATAATTTTGCGACCTCTGATAAAAAAGTGCGCTTCGTTATTTGTTCGGTCAGCTGGGCTATATCCTTTACCTTGTACATAATTTTATCATCCGTTGACCTCCAATATAGACCTAAAGTCTTAATTGTGTCGGATGAATCGAGAGACATGAGCTCAGTTTTTGCTTCGTCAAAAATATCGCGAATTAATTTTGGATCATTAGATGCACACTTGCGTAGCGTAAATCCACCCTTTTGAGCAAGCTGAATTAATTCGTCGCGTAAAGCGGAAGCTTCTTCAAATGTGGGCGTACCTGATACAAGGTCATCGACGTAAAAGTCTCGAGAAAGAACCTTCGCGGCAAGAGGATGAGACTGGCCCTCGTCCTCTGCGAGTTGTGCGAGTACGCGAGTAGCAAGGAATTGTGCACAAGCTGTGCCGTAAGTTACAGTTTTAAGATTATAGATCTTGATCGCTTCGTCCGGATTATTTCGCCAAAGAATTCTTTGATATGCGGAATCTTCCCGCGCTACTCTGATTTGCCGATACATTTTTTCTATGTTGGCTGTTAATGCAAAGGGATATGATCGGAATCTCGTAAAGATACAGAAAAGGTTGTCCTGAATTGTCGGACCAACCATCAACGTGTCATTTAAAGAGACACCGCTAGAGGTTTTGGCAGAACCGTCAAAAACTACTCTAGTTTTTGTAGTTAAGCTGTCTTCCTTTATAACCGCATGGTGTGGTAAAAAAAACCATGTTCAGTTGAACCGCTGTCACGAGCTTCGGACATGTGATCAAGTTCTATGTACTCTTTCATAAAACTGGAGTAACTTTCCTTCAAGGCAGAAAATTTCGCAAATTTACTTTCTAGCGCGTGAAATCGACGTAAAGCTGACTTGTACGACTCACTGATTTCATTTTTACTGTCATTAAACGGTAGTTTTACAATATAACGACCCTCATTGTCGTGGTCTATAGTTTCTGTAAAATGCCTTGCGCACGTTTGCTCAATTTTTGAGAAATGTTTTTTAATGGGAACTTGCTCAATGTTCCAGAATTTGGTGAGTTCATCAGATTCTGAGCGACTCGCTGTTTGTAATGAGTTGCACCTTACCGGACTGGGTAAGAAATGTTTCGGACAGATCCTTCCGGCAAATATCCAGCCTAAGTGCGTTTTCTGAAATATCGCGTGTTGACCTTTTATTTCAAGTTGACCGGGACACTGTTTTACTTTCTGTTCCAAAGCGCGAATTTCGTCTTCATCATAGGAAGAACATTTGCAACATGGAGGGGAGTTTCAGGATTTTTTCGCTCTAAAGATTGTAACAAGCTAGCGGAGAGTAGCGATACTACAACAGTAATCCCGAGAACGAGGCGGGAAGTATAATTCATGTATTTTGTTTATATTTCGTTTTTTTTTTTGGTAGGGAACTAAAGTTATTATTTTTTTTAGTAAAAAATCCGTTTTTCTGTGTGAAAATGAATTAATTTAACTTGAAATTTTACTATTCCATTTTTTATTCTAAATCTATATTTTGTAGATAAAAATTCATCTTTTTGGTTTACAATTATTTTTGTTAATTAAAAATTAATTTTTCAACTGAAAATTTAACTATTCCATTGGCTATTGTAAAATTATTTGTTTAGTTGAAAATTCATGTATTTTGTTTGAATTTCGTTTTTATTTTTCGTAGAAAATTAAGATTTTGCTTGCAAATTAATTTATTTGGCTGAAAATTATTCAAAGATAATATTATTGAAAATAACAAGAAATTTTTTTAACAATTATATTTGGTAACTTGAATTAATTATCACCCCACTAAGTAAAAAGTTGATAAAAAGTCGAAAATTTCAGAAAAAGGCTTCAACTATCTAGCTACTATCGAAGAAGATAGTTATTAACAATAATACATTATTAAGATAATCATTTTTATTGAATTTCATTAATTTTTATTGCGCTCCGAGTGAAAAGTGGATCAAAAGTTGAATATTTCAGAAGAAAACCGCAACTTTCCAGCATCATTCTAAGAGAATATTATTATAAATATTAGTAAATTGTTTAAACAATAATTTCTGTTAAATTTAATTGATTATTGCCTCCTTATAACTGAAAAGTTCGAAAAAAACGCGACTTTCTAACTCTATTCTAAAAGAAAATCGCTAAAAACAATAATAAATTGTTTAAATACGTTATGCAAAATTTTATTATCAGTAGAAAGTGGAATTCTATATATTAGAAACAATTTATGTGCAAGAAACTACAAAAAATTATAATTAGCGTCAGAATCTCGCATAACCCAATTTTTTACTTACGGGTTTTTTTTAGTCCCTATGAAACAGACTTATGGGGGTGATATTTCAAAACAAATTATTTATTTGAATTCTCTAGCTAACTGTCAAGAGAAATGTTGAGTTTCAACTCAATTCACCCAATATTGAGGATTCTGAATAAAATGTACAAAAACTTCTTTTTTTCTTATGGGAAATACGCGTTAAAACTTCATGGTGTTTGCGGAACCTCTGAATATCATTTTTTCTACAACAAAAAACGCATTTTTTTTTATACAATTCAATTAGAGAATGATATGCATGACAATTCAAGAAAAAAATGTAAACTGTATTTTTGGTGTAGTAGTGTACCGTCAAACGGGGTAATTTCAGACATGTGGGGTAAATTCGGACATTCCTAAATGGATGGTTTAAATTACTCAAGTGGGTTTTAACCAGAATCTAGAACCAGTTAAGGCTTTAACTGTTTCTAAATTCTAGTTAAAACCCCGTTAAGTAATTTAGACTATCAATTTAGGAATGTCAGAATTTACCCCACATGTCCGAAATTACCCCGTTTGACGGAAGCACCTACCTGATTCGAGATGAATTCGGTTAAGGATAAAGTACTTGCACTTTTTATTTGCGAGTGACAATTTTTTCTACAGTAAAAAAAACTTGTTTAATTAGTTTGAGTTATAGTGATATATCTTATCAGTTATAAATCTTAATATTGTTGAGGATGGTAAACCTTACGCATGGAACTGAAGAAAACCACAAAGGCAAGGAGAAGAGCCGGAAAAATGACCCTCATTTTCTGCAGATAGAAGGAACTGATAACCTTAAAATTTGTGGAGTAGAAAAAGAGGTTTCTTTATCAAATGTTCAGAAATAATAATAAAGGACGCTTATAACATACTATCAAATATTGCATATGCTTAAAAACAGATTTGATGGAGACATAATTTATTGTTCTAGAAAGTAAAAAATGTGTACCAAAGTATTGCATAATAATTCTTTAAAACCCGTCAAACTCATATTTCAGAATGTTTGCTATATTGTAGTGCATTAAGTCATAATAAACTGTTATTTAGATCACAGAGAGCAAGGACAATAAATCTTCATCTGATCTTCTTATCATTTTTTTATTGTTTTTATCTTTTTCTCTCCTAATATGTGAATTAGGGATCAGTGACATACAAAAAATATTTATTATTTGCGCAGTATTATAAAATTAAATTTTACACGTAGAGAGAGATTAGCTTTAAGTCCAATTTTATATGAAATCTAGATTTTAAGCTATACTTTCTGCAGTCTACAAACTTTCACATTTTTTAAATTAAAATCCTTAAAAGTAGAAAATTTTAAATATGAAACGAAAATTTGTTGGACGTCATCCTTTTCTTAAAAAGTTTTAATCACGAATCTCGCATACATTGTTATCAAATGTATGATTAGTTACGACACAGTGAATATGACTTTTAGTAACTATTCTCAGTTTGTTCATCTCTTAATAAATATGACGAGTTTTCTGCACTTTCAATTATGTGAATGAAATTTTTCAACTATGTAATTTTATTACATGATAAAAATTATTTCAAAAAGTTTCTAAAGATTTTTGATGAAAGAGGAAACTTTAATTTTGGTTTTAACACATTAATGATTTTTTGATATTGAGAAATCTGTCTCTATTTAGCGGTACTGGTAAAAAAATGTCCAGTGCAAAAAAAAAACTATGACATAGAAATTTGTTTTGAATGAACATCTACAGGCATAGTGATAAAAACGAAATTGCCTCATTTTTCTAATTTTTATCCACTGATAAAAAAAGGCAATACCACGACATACATAATTTTATATTTTATTTATTTTTTTTTTCTTTCACTGCACATCTGCATCTCAAAATCTTCAACTTAAGCCATCCTTTGAAAAATTAGACTAATAGAAAAGTTTCCAGCAAATAATGGTCTAATAAAGGACATTTCTTCATTATTCTTATTTGTCAACCTCTGCTAATAAAAAAGCAGGATTGAAACATAGAAAATTTTATTTTTTAATTAACATCTAGACCTTCAATACATACATAGTGTAACTTCTATCGAGGTTATAGAGTCTTGGCAGAGAAAATGTAAATTTAGCTTTCTACTGCGCAAAAGTATATAACCTTTCGTAGTTAGTATGTCCAAAAATTAACGAAACACCTAAATAGTTTTCCAGGTAAAATATTTTTTAAAAAGGTCAAGGTCATTCTTGAAGTAACTTTTAACGAGTATTCCAGTGGTAATCTTGAACTTGACCTTCAGCTTGACCCTCAAAGTTATTTGAAGGTCAACTTTGTTTTTTTTTTAGGTGGAAACCCCTATTTTTGACAACGGCAAACGAAAGAGCGGGAAATTTTACGTCCAAACATGTACTCAGGTCATGGGTCAAGGGTGACCTTGAACTTTAATTTTTTTAAGTAAAAATTTTTTTTTGTACCTTCAAGGTCAATGTCGAAGTCAAATTTAAGGTCACCAATCGATTTCTCGTTAAAAGTTACTCCAAGAATGACCTCGACCTTTTTCGTAGACACCTGAGCCCAAGCAGTACATATTGGACCCGACCCATACATGGGTCAAGCCTAATAACCTTCAGTTGAAGTTCAAGGTCACCCTTGACCCATGACCTGAGTACATGCTTGGACGTAAAATTTCCCGCTCTTTAGATTGCCCTTGTCAAAAATAGGGGTTCCCGCTTGAAAAAACAAAGTTGACCTTGAAAGAACCTTGAAGGTCAAGATCAAGGTCAAATTCAAGGTCACCACTGGATTCCTCGTTAAGTGACTTTAAGAATGACCTTGACCTTTTTGAAAAATATTTTACCTGGAAAATTATTCAGGTGTTTCGTTACTTTTTGGACACCCGTATAACTCTCACTATGTAATTAGAAAGATGAAAAGTTACATTATACAGAGTCTTGACGTAGGAAGTTTTGCTGGTAAATAGATATTCGTGTTCGAGTATGATGGATATGTGAGTGTTTCGTATTAACCCTTTGATGCATACATTTTTCTATCAAACTAATTTTACGGATATATGCACCTTAGGGGGGTTTCAGGGTCGCTGATTAGGAATCCGGAGACAGATTTGCAAAATTCAAAATGACGGATCCAATATGGCGGACGAGTTTTCAAAAAAATTAATGGATTTTCATGAAACTTGGCATCTGAGGGGTTTTGGGGTCTCTGATCACAAATCTGAAGTCAGTTAACAAAAATTCAGAATAGAGGATCCAATATGGCGGACGAGTTTTGCAAAAATTAATGGATTTTCATGAAACTTGGCATCTGGGGGTTTTTGGGATATCTGATCACGAACCTGAAGTCAGTTTTTAAAAATTCAAAATGGCGGAAGATTGTTCAAAAAATTAATGGATTTTCATGAAACTTGGGATATGGAGGTTCTTGGGGTCTCTGATCACGAATCTGAAGTCAGTTTTCAAAAATTCAAAATGGCGGATGAGTCTTTGGAAAATAATGGATTTTCATGAAACTTGGGATCTGGAGGTTTTTGGGGCCTCTGATAACGAATCGGAAGTCATATTTTAAAAGTTAAAAATCGCGGATCCAATATTGCGGGAAAATTTTGAAAAAATTGTTTTATTTTCATAAAACTTCTCACTCAGTGGTTTTTGGGGTCGCTGACTACAAATCCGGAGCCAGATTTTCGAAATTCAAAATGGCGGAACCAATATGGTGGACGAGTTATAACAAAATTGTAGGATTTTCATGAAACTTGGCATCGAGGAGTTTTCGGGGTTGTTAATTTTAAAAGTTAGGTTAAAATAAAAAAATTTGAGTTGCATCTTCAATGATTCACCAGTTTCATTCGCCATATTGGATCCCCGATTATGAATTTCCTGATACCCGACTTCAGATTTGTAATCAGCGACTCCAAAAACACCCAAGTAAAAAGTTTTATGGGAATACAACAACTTTTTAAAAAGTATTCTGCCATATTAGATCCGCCATTTTGAATTTTTGAAATCTGACTTCAGATTTGTTATCAGAAACCCCAAAAACCCATAGATACCATGTTTCATGAAAATCCGTTTATTTTTTTAAAACTCGTCCGCCATATTGAATCAGCCATCTTGAATTTCAGAAGTCTATTAGAACATTTGTAATCAGCAACCCCAACAAACTCTATATGTATACTAATTATATTACAATACTAAATCTACAGTTACAATCAGAGTCAATTTCACAAATTTGATCCACCATATTGGATCCGCCATATTGAATTTTATAAATCTGATAACAGATTTGAAAATAGCGACCCTCAAAGCCTGAATATACCAAGTTTTATGTGAATACAACAAAAACTTTTGGAAATAATGAATTTTTCTTGCAAAAAGTGACTTTTTTTGGTATTTGTTTATTAATATTAACAAATTCACCAGAAATTTCAGATAAATGAGTTTAATATTCAATTCTCTAACATGTTGTTATAGTAAATTCACAAAAAGAATCACCAAAATCGAGAAAACAACTAGAAATATTATAAATATGATGATAATCTAGGTGGGATATTAAATATCCTACCGTACATGTAAGGCTTAACTGTGGTATAGGAATCACATGAGTAATCACATATTCTTCTTTCTCGAGTGCGGGTGTGGAGATAACAGACGTCAAAAATTACGTATAGTATGGCATTAGTTGGTTAGCATGGATGGTCAAAGTCTTATTCTCAAAACCAATTTTGTAATTGTTATTTTCTATTGTTTCTAAGACAACCGCGGGCCCTTTCCAACTAGGAGAGAGCTTGTTGACAGGTGTTTGGTTGATGAGCTTTACCAGGTCTCCGGGTACATAAATTCCTTGTGATTTTATAATTCTTGCATCTTGCTGTTTCTTGTACTTTTCTTTTTCCAAGGTTATTCTTTCTCTTGCTCTGTTAAGATATCTTTCATGCCTATCTTTCCACTTTTGAACAAGGTCCGAGTACTTTATTGAAAGTGTTATGCTCAGCATAGAAAGGATATTTGTTTCTCTTCGAAAAGTGAGTTGGAAAGAAGAATACCCAGTTCCTTCATGTTTAATAGTATTATGAGCCATGGCCACGATTTTTAGTGTGTTATCCCATTCAACTGTATTGTCCATGCATGTTCTTATGAGGTCTTTTAGGGTTGCGTGTGACCTTTCTAGGCTTCCGTTGGATTGCGGATGGTAGGTGGAAGTCTTGATATGTCGGATTCTAAACAGATTCTCGAAATTGTTGACAAGTTCTGAAACAAAGTTGGCTCCTTGGTCGGTGAGTATGTGTTCAGGGGACCCAAACATGTATACATAATGATCAAAAAGTCCTTTAATAATTCTCTCGGATTCGGCGTCTTTAAGTGGGACCAAAATGAGATATTTGGTGAGTTGATCTTGAATAGACAGAATATAGTTATTTCCCGAACGAGTGGTTGGCAATGGCCCAAAAATGTCCAGAGCTATTTTATCGTTGGGGTCAACTGGCGTATCGGGGATAATAGGTTCACTCTGATTTTTGATCCTAGTTGTTTCTTGCAGCTGACAGACTGGGCATCTTTTCACAAAGTAAATGACCTCTTCTTCCATGTATTTCCACTCACCGATTGTTCTTGCTCGTTCGATAGTTTCGTTTTCACCATAATGCTGAGCCATAACGGATCCATGCGCTTCCTTAATAACCTATTTCTTTTCTTCATTTGTCAGGTCTCTCATGGCATTATAGCATGTGTGGAAGCTTATTACTATTGTCAATTTCTTTTCTATGAAGTTTTTGACTTTAAGTTTGAGAAATCTCGACCGGGTGGGAGTTTTCTCTTTCTTCCATGCAAAATAATCCTGATAGAATCCTTCTCGTTGATCCAATAAATTTTCTTCATCAGATATAAGATCGTCCGCGGCCATTTTCTTGGCCAGGGCTGGTTTCGTGGTTCGTGAAGCGCTCGCGGTTTCTTCGTCGGAGAGCTCACTTCCTGAACCACTTTCCTCAACATCTTCATCTGAAGGATCCGTGATTGGAAACAATCGTGATAGGCAGTCAGCAGCTTCGTTCTCCTTCCCTTTTACGTACTGGATTTCATATTCGTATTCTTTTAGTCTGAATCTCCATCTTAGTAGTCTGGATGAAGGATCTTTGACGTTATTTAACAATGTCAGACCTTGATGGTCGGTTTGAATTTTTAACTTTCTCCCTAGCAGATACTGCCTGACTCGTTTGACCGCCCAAAATATGGCTAGAAGTTCCTTCTCGGATGTGCTGTAATTCTGTTCTGCTCCATTTAATGTTCTCGAAATGTAACAGCATGGATATCCTTCTTGGGGCAGAATTGCCCCTAGACCTTCGTTTCTGGCGTCGGTTGTTATTAGGAACTCTTTTGAGTAGTCGGGGTATCTCAGCACTGAAGCTTCACAAAGTTTTTTCTTTGAAAACGCAAAGCTCTCTTGACATTCAAGTGTCCAGTTAAATACAGTGTCTTTTTTCGTTAGCTCTGTCAAAGGTTTAGCTATGCATTAGAAATTCCTTATAGATTTCCGATAATAGCCAGCTAGTCCTAAGAGTGATTGGATTTATTTCACATTTCTAGGCTGTCTGAAATTTTTTACTGCTTCTAACTTTGCTGGATTGGGCTTTACTCCATCTTTGGTGATAAGGTGTCCGAGGTATTCAAGTTCAGGGCGTAGACATTCACACTTATCGGGCTGAAGTTTTAGACCTGTCTGTCTAAGTCTTTCGAAAAGTGTAAAGAGGTTATTGTTATGTTCCTCCAGGGTAGATCCGAATACAACTATGTCGTCCAGATAGGCAAAACATATTTTTCCTGCTAATCCTCTTAATGCTCCGTCCGTCATTCGTTGAAATGTGGAAGGGGCATTCTTTAATCCAAAAGGCATCCTGTTGAACTCGAAGTGCCCTTCGGGCGTTGAGAAAGCTGTATATTTTTTTTATTCTTCTGCCATAGGTACTTGGTGGAAACCATAGCTTAAATCAAAGGCCGAGAAAAATTTAGCTTCTCCTAACTGATCTAGGATATCATCTATCACTGGTAGGAGGTATGCATCTTGGTATGTGTACTCGTTGATCTTTCTAAAGTCAATGACAATTCGCCATTTTTTCATTCCCGAAGTGTCTGTCTTTTTTGGTACTACCCAAATGGGGGAGTTATAAGGTGACTTGGAATGTCTTATCACTTCCTTTTTCATCAAATCTCCCATTTGTGTTGATATTTCCTCTTTATGACACTCCGGCGGCCTATATTATTTGATGTTGACTATTTTCCCTGATTTAAGGACAATCTCGTGTTCCACTAGGTCGGTGCAGGGCAGTGGATCTCCTTCCAGATGGAAGATGTCATTGTAAGACGTTATGCCTTTCCATACTTTTTCGCGGATATGCTCTTCTATGTGTTGCAGCCTAGTTTTATCTCGTAAATCTGGTAGTCGATGTCCAATAGTTGCTTCCTTCTAAGTAACAGTTGCCCTATGTACTTCCCTTATATTCTGTATAGGTTCGTATTTCGGTACATTAATCAGTGTGGGGTTCCTGTCATAGTTATAATATGGGACTATTATTTGACTGTCTTTGATTGAGTAAATCCCGTCCGGTATGTTAGAATTACCCTCAATGAATACTTCTTGGTCCGGTTCATCAATGCTCATTCTGTTGATTTGAGCTGTGTTGCCACTCATGAAACCTCCATCATTATGTAGAGGTAATTTTTTGTTTTCTAGGATTAGTTATTGCGGCGTAATCGAATATCTTGAATATTGGTTGAAAAAGGATAACCGTATGATTCCAGCTTCTGGCAAAGCAAAATCATCATCTACTATGTGAAAAAGATTTTTTTTTCAAAGTAATTAATGTAAGTGGCATAATTTGTGTAGTGTCGGTCCTTTCCCATGACGAAATATTTTTTCATGGGGAATACCTTGACTTCCTTTGACACATTGTTTTCCTTAGTAAGGTTAATCGCTGCACCAGAGTCGACCAGCAAACTGTAAATCAGTCAATTTGAGTGTTTACCCCTGATGGATAATAATCTACCGCTGATATTTGAAATTCTGCATTCTCCTCGTAGTCTTGTTGTTCGTTTATTTTTTCGGGACTCATTTCTTGAAATTCTAAATAATTCTGGCCCTCCTCTTGGTTCTCGATTTCCTGGATATTCCTTACGGGGTTTTGTGGGGGCCGATTTTGGAACTGTCCCGGCTGATAATTCTGCGTCTTAGCGTAGCGCTGTGCTGCTAAATATCCGAGTCATCCGCACTTATGGCAATTTAACTGCATTCTTTGTTGAAGCGGCATTTTTGAATTCGGTATAACTGTTCGGGACACTTGGTTTCTGGTAGCTTGTGCTTGGTACGGTTTTACAGAAGGTAAGCCACTGCGCATCGGGGCCCGAGGGTGCGCTCGCATAGGCGGCTGTATTGTTGCGCGTACTATCTGGATAGCACTCTTTCTCTCCATGCTATTTGTGTGTTCTGATTGCACTGCATATTTTACTTCTTTTACGGCCTGTCTAAAACGCCCATTGAAACATTGTATTGTTGCATGTTTCTAATTTAAATCAAAGAGCAGAAACTGAACCTGCAGATTAAAATTTTTTCTCAGGGCATCAGAAAGAGTGTTAAAATTGGTAATTTCCAAGTACCTAATTGCCCTTTCTGCATTTTGTGTGATCCTTTCTGCTAAAACGAAGTCTAACAGCAAGTCGGGTTGAGAGCACCTGTCTCGTGCTCTTTTCACTGATCATATAAAGTCTTCTACCCCCATCTCATCCTATCCGGTTAGAGTCTTTATGATTCTTACTATTTCCTTAGCGGGAGTAGTACCAGAAGTGGGTTGTCTGAGAGCCACGGGGGTTTGAGCTCTCGGTAGTCTCACAGTTTCACGTGCTTCATCCACGTTACTTCCAGTAGTATTGGTAGGGATGGCACTATGCGGTCTTATATGCACGAGAACTCGATTTTCTTGTCGTTCGCGTGATTCCTCCACGCTGTTCTCACTCTCGTTTCCTTCCGCGTTACTTTCTTCGTCCGCGTTGTTTTCCTCATTCTCATCGTTTATTTCCACGTTTCTTTTTATTTTCCGATGATTAGCGGATTCTATTTCGTGTTTCTCATCATTATCGGAAGTGAGAATACCTCCATCCGTGTCTGTTTCTACTTTCGCCGGGATATCCAATCTTTGTGTTAATCGGAAAATTTCGTCAACCCGGCTAGAGTTTTCGACAGTAAGTTTTGTTACTACCTATATCCTCCAAAACTGCCATCCTAGACAGGATTAGGTCGAGTTTTTCGTCTGTAGTGAGCAAGCTCATGTTGTCCGATCTGTGAGTATGGGTATTCGGAAAAGTGTTCTCTGAACTATCGGTCTCGGATTGTGTATCGTAATTTGTGGATAATTTTGCCTACAGGCGTGAAACGCCAGCGTGTATAATTTTTATAATTGCGAGTGTCAGGTGTAAATGGTGTCGCGACCGCGTTACAATTTTCGTGTTGTTAAGTTTTTTATAATCCTCACTCGTACAATCCGTCTACATGGAGTACATACAAGGTAATTCGGATTCAAGTTTCTTTTTATTAACGGTGGCAGAGCTAGCAAGCACGCGTAGTATACCAACGGTTTCCTATATAACAATTTTTATTTATTTTTTGTCTTATCTTTGCTTCACCTTAACTTCACTTTCACTTCACCTTAACTTTGCGTACTTAAAATTATTCGTTTGACGACTGATAAGAAGACTGAAACTCTATCTTAATTTATAACTACTAGCCTTTTTGTTTTCTTCCGGCGACGGCTGCAAACGGGAGGTGGTATCTGTCTGCCTTGTCCAATTCTGCTCGGATGTGTTCGGTGACGTGTCTCGGACTTGGCTGCGTGATTGCTGCTATTCTGCTTTCCTTTCCTCGTCTTCTTCTGAGTCTTACTGTGCTGTTTAACAGGTTCTAGGATTTTACCGCGGTTTGTTGCGTACCCAAAATTCTTGTTACGGAACTTTTTGGTTATCAGGTTTACGTAGAATAAGACGTACTTAATTCAGCTCTTAATTTTACCCAATACCTTACAGGTTTCTTGTTTTAAGAACTTTCCGTAGAGAAGTCCGGAGTCCTTCCTGGAAGAACCGTAGTTCTCAAGATTGTATTCGAGGTTTGAATCAAATATAGGGCCTTTTGATACCTTTTATTGCCCTAGCTAATTCTTCAAAGGATCCTTTGCCACTATCCTGGCAGGATTGCCAATTTGTAACAGGGTGAGTGTAATGAGTTCACTGTGTTACCTTTTTAACCGTGAAGGTATTCTTTATTTTGTCTGATAGTTTTCAAGACGATACAACTTTGGCTAAGGAAGGTTTTAGGATTTTACCGCGGTTTGTTGCGTACCCAAAATTTTTATGACGGAACTTTCTAGTAATCGGGTTTAAGTAGAATAAGACGTACTTAATTCAGCTCTTAATTTTACCCAATACCTTACATGTTCCTTGTTTTACGAACTTTCCGTAGAGAAGTCCGGAGTCCTTCCGGGGAAAACCGTAGTTCTCAAGATTGTATTCGAGGTTCGAATCAAATATAGGGCCTTTTGATTCCTTTTATTGCCGTAGCTAATTCTTCAAAGGATCGTTTGCCACTATCCTGGCAGGATTGCCAATTTGTAACAGGGTGAGGGTAATGAGTTCACTTTGTTGCCTTTTTAACCGTGAAGGTATTCTTTATTTTGTCTGATAGTTTCCAAGACGATACAACTTTGGCTAGGGGAGGCTGAAAGACTGCCGAACGTCCCTTATGCTACATGTCGCCTAGACCGGTCCTACAATGAGGGAGTTCGAGAGATAGCGCCAGACTAAACCTGACTTTCCACATTCTTCTACACTAAATTTCCCAAATTCTCATAAGTTCCTTACAATAGAAAATCATGTTTTTTATGCAAATCTTGATACCAAGACCTTCCATTTGAGCAATCCCCGAATTAAATCGGCCTAATGGAAAAGATTCTAACATAGTCGTCTAAAAAAACGAAATTTGTTCTCTACCCCAGCTATGTGTGCCTGTAGGGGGGGGGGGGGGGGGGGTAGATCACAGTGAAGGGATTCCCATGTGGAGCACAGGGGAGGGGGGTAAAGAGGTTGCGGAAGCAACTAGGTCTTGCGCGGCTGGCGCGGTCCCTCGTACGAGAGGGAGAGAGAGGAATAGAGAGGTACGCTCAGGCGGGCCTCTGGGCCTGGGCGGCGCACAGTGTAGTTAAAAGCACTTTTTGTGGACAAAAGTCTGTCTACAGCCCAATTTTCAATGGATTTTGACGTTTTTTCTTTTAAAATGACCGTTTTGATTTGGCTAAACCAAAATTTTTTATTTAACAACAAAGTAAACCAAATTTTTATACTAACTTTTCAGATGTACCTTTTTTTGTAAGATCTGCGAATTGACTAAAGAAGAGCTAAAGTCTGTGTAAATACTATCTAGCAATAACTTTCAGTAGGTTAGAGTAAGAAAAAAAAATGTTTATAATGTTGTGAACAAATTAATTAACAAAATCCATTTTTTGTGATTTGCTATGATTAGTTATATGAAATTCACAGTTTTTATATAGAATAATAATAGAGAAATGTATGCCTGATTATGATTATTTAAAAATATCTGCTGCTTGGTAGCATTATTTAAACAATTTTTATAAACAAATGCACAGTTTTCGTATGTCACAATGAATAGGCTCCATTTTTTGTGCAGAATCGACCAAAAATGTATTGCCAATGACTCCTTGTTGTAAATTTGGTTCAAATTAGCAACAACTGGTAATTATTTAAACAATATTTATAAACAAATTCACATTTTTAACATTATTCTATGAATAGGGCCAATTTTTTTCGCGGAACCTACTAAAAATGTATTGTTAGTGACTTCTAGCTGTAATCTTGTTTAAATTGATAAAAAATATTAATTTTTTAAACAATTTTCATAAATAAATGCACATTTTTACAATTTTTACAAGACTCCATTTTCTTTGCGAAATCAACTAAAAATGTATTTTCAATGAATCTTGGCTATGCTACTTTGCCAACGGAAAAGAAAAGTTAATTATTTGAACAATTTTTATAAACAAATGTACATTTTGATTACTTTTTCACGGAGTAAGCTAGGAATGTCTTACCAATGACTCCTTGTTGCCTTGTTTCTTCAATTAACAAGAACTGTTCATAATTTAAACAATATTTATGTAGAAATGCATAGTTTGACCATTTTTTCATAATGAGTATTAATTTGCTTTGCAGAATCAACAATAAATTTCTTGCCAATTATTCCTTTTTGTCACATTTTTCTAACTAGGAAAATGTGTTGATTGTTTAAACAATATTTATAACCAAATTCACAGTTTGACCATTCTTCAATTATAATTTTTTTGTTGCGAAGTGGGCTGAAAACCCCAAGGTCAAACGTGTATCAATCAAAGGTGTGATGGGTTTTTAGTTATAGTGTTATCAAATTATGTTTTTTATTGAGACTCGTATTTCGACAACAACCGAAGATGCTAATAATTTATTCCATAAATATCATGAGGGTTCCTGAAAAGTTGAACTGCTTTTGGTCCTAATGTTTTATTACCGTATATAATGAACAGTCGTTCAGCCTCTTCACCATCGTCAAGGTAGCAGTTGTTGAATACAGTTTTTTTTTGTTTTTAAATTAATTTCTACATTTTTTCACTTTTATTTTTCTTTTTTCTATTTTTTTTTCAAGGAACTTATTTAAGGAAAGTTACATTTTTACTAATAACGCTTCAGCATCATCCGACAGGGCTTTCCTTTTTTCTCATCTTTGACCCTTGAAGAGCTAATCGTAGGATCTGAAGATATCAGGAGGTAATGGATGATATCATTATTTGTCAGTACTCGATTCGACATTCTGCTATTTTCGCGCCTAGCCTTGCGAAAAATCTTGTTACTAGCATCTTGGGGCTCCTCTGATAGCCAGCCGAAAGGTACGTCGAAGGATCTGATGATCGCGCCACCATGAATGAGAACTTTATGGACTGATGGTGGCATTGGATACCAGCCGTATAATGTCACACAAAGCTCTGCAGTTTTTAAACAAAATGTTTTGAATTGATCACAGTCGATCATCCTACCACAAGTTAACACTTGCAAGATAGTATGAAACCTGACGATCAATTTTTCATCTAACCCAGTGTGTTTCGACACACCCTGAGCTTGGGCGAAGAAAGAGCGGGCGACATTACCAGTGTTGGTTGTTCCTGAACCTTGTTTCACAACATCGACCAAAATTGATAATTTAAATTTCAGTACATCTTGAATGTGTTTCTTCTTCAATTTTTTTAATTCTTTTTGTTCCTTCGTCCTAGCTGCACCTTTCTTAAAGTCAAGATTATAAGCTATATGAAGTAGAAACTCCATGAAGCGTAACCAACAGTGTAAGGTCGAAAGACCGAATTTGTAATAATTTTCGTTGCACTTGAGCTGTTTGACATGAGTCAAATTATTGATGTATTTCGGGCCAACTCGACAAATTTTGCAACAATTTGATGCTTTTTGTTCACATAGGACATTGCAAACATCGTTGACTTGAATTTCATATAATTCAACTTTCTCAAGCAAGTTCGTGAAGTGATTGTATTCTTGTAAAGTGAGCAAGTTGTTCTCTTTTACAAATTCAAACTTCATCGTCCGACAGAAATGTACTGAATTAGGTGTCTCGTTACTCCAAATAACATTGTCGTCAGCTTTCAACTGAAGAGGAACAAACGATAACAAAAATATGGAAGAATCATCCACATTCGTATTATTTGTCTTGCATCTAAACTCATCATTTTCATCATCATTTGATTCTTCCTCACCAGCATCAGAATCAGGCAAGTCATCATCACTACTTTCAAAATCATTGTACATATTTCCATTATCTTTATTCTTAGCATCAATCTCCATTTGGCAGGACCATTTTTGGCGCGCAGTTTGTTGTCCACTAGCGCCATCTATTCCCCATTTACCTACGAGCACTATAGTTTTTTTAGAAAGTTCTTCCAGTTCATCTCTATTGAATGTTGAAAAGATTTTCTTGACTGTGTGCCCCAATAATTATATGAAGTGTATATCTGTTCCTGATTCGGATACCGTAATTTGGTCAGATTCTGGATAGCAATCATTTTTAGCTTCTACAATCCTTTTATAGGAAGGAAACGATTTCTGACAACCAAACATTTCAGTATGCATTTTTAATTTATGATATTTTCTTGGCCTAAAATCTAAGTCTACGTACATTGCTAAAATGTTACGGACATCAGTTTCCTCATTTGAATCCGCCACTTCAGATTGTGTAGAATTTTCGGACAGATTGTTTTTCATGCTCAATGCTCTTTCCAACTCCTGTTTCGAATGATTGGCAGCAAGTTCATTGATAGGTCTCTTCTTTGTATTCTATGACCCCTCTTTGTAAGATAAACGTGAACGACCCATTTTTTTACCATCCAGAAGGTTTCCTACCTGAGGCACACCATTATTTTGTGCATCAATCTCAATATTATCACCCAGTAAAAAAAGTTGAATAGATATAACGCGAAAACGAATTCAGGTTAGGTTTGGTGTATTCGATTTGCTGCTACAATCGAATTGGACCTTTATATTCAATTCTGCAATGCATTAGGCTCTATTCGGCCGAGTTTATTTTGTGAAATGAAGGGAAATTATAAGTTTTTCAGGGTAGCAATGAGTATAATTATGAAAAATAAAGTTGCCCAAATACATTCGTGCGGTTTGGGCGGGCGATATTAATTATTTAACTGAACGGAGTGATATTAACCAAACTTTGACTCCAATTCGGCAATACACATGATTTGACAGACTCAATTCTGCAAGGTGCAGGGCGATAGACGCGGTGGGTTACTGGTAACTTCATTGTCGACAGTTGGTGTTGAATTTTTTACTATTTGAAAATGTTTAAAAATTCACAAAATAAAGTTGAAAAGTTTTTTTTTCTGTACTCAAGCTCTTCTTTAGTCAATTCGCAGATCTTACAAAAAAAGGTACATCTGAAAAGTTGGTATAAAAATGTTGTTTATTTAGTTGTTAAATAAAAAATTTAGGTTTATCGAAATCAAAACGGTCATTTTAAGAGAAAAAACGTCAAAATCCATTGAAAATGGGGTTGTAGACAGACTTTTGTCCGCAAAAAGTGCTTTTGGCTACACTGTGCGCGGAGAAAGGTATACCCTTTTGATTTCACCCTTCATGAGCTTCCGCCAAGCCGTTAGCCCGTCCATAAGTGGGGAACGGCGCGTTCGCTACCGTACGCTGAGTGCACCGATTTGTGGCAAGTGTTTTTTTTTGTGTTTTGGGGGTGGGGGAAAGACGGGTAAAAGGAAGGGTTGTTGGAAAGGAAGGGTGATCCGAATACCAGACGGGGAAGGCCAAAAGTGTACTCACCAACCCGGATGGAGGAGTTGGTGAGTGGTCACTTGGTGATGACCTTTTTTTTTTCTTTTTTAGTCCTCGCGGACCGTCGTCATCAACCTACTGTTTCGTAAATTTGTCGAGCAAGTTCCGACGGAAAGCGTCGGGAACCTGTACACGGCGTGTCCTTGTCGGCGAGCTGAGCAGGGACGGAGAGAATATCTCCGGGGTCCTGTCAGCGCACAATAGTAGGACGTCCGCGTCCGGTGTCTCCTCCTCGGTCGGGGGGACTGGCGTGGTGCGTTCCTGAGGGGTACCCGGTGGTGACGGGGTACGCTCGGGACGAGCTGGCGAGCAAACAGGCTCAGCAGCTGCGCGGGGCGATCCAGGAGCGTCTGGAACCCGGAAACTGATGAAGCTGGCCGGCACAGGGAGTTCCTCCCTGTCGGAGGAACGCGCAAGGCTCGCGGCTGCGTCGGAGGTTCGCGGCAGTCGACGACCCCCGTCGAATTCCTCTGCGCGAGTTCCACGGGCGGAAAGGTGTGCCGTGGATTCTCACTAAACCGGGGTATCCCGGGCCGCGTCTGATCTCTAGCAGCTGCCACTCGCCCTCCCGGAATAAAGCCGGGGCCTCAGGATCGTATTCCTGAGGGGCGGCGCAGACTGCGGGGCGTGCTACTGCTTCCGCGACATCACGCTGATCATCGGCGGCTCGTTGTAGGCGCGCCACTATCTCCTGGGCGGCGCGTCGGAGTTCCTCTTCACGGTGTCGCGCCGCGTCATGCTCGGCGGCGCGTCGGAACTCGTTCTCCTGGCGACGTCGCGCCGCTTCTAATCTGGCGGCGTGAAAGGCTCCTGCCCAATGCTGCTGTCGCGTCGCTTCACGTTCGGCGGCGCGTCTCGTTGTGGCGGCCCTCCTGGCCTGCTCCTGCTGGTTGAGGGCGGCGACCCTGGATTCACGGTCCTCCTGGACCTGTCGCCTGCTCTACTCACTCACTCGTTGGCGGCGCTCCTCCAGCCTCTGATGGCGGCGGAGCTTCGCTTGATTCCGTCCTCCGCGGGGGCGAACACCGCGAGCTGCCTGCTGAAGGCGGCGTCGGGTGCGGGAGATGGGGGAAGTGCTGCGAGAACCTCCTGGCATGAAGGTTCTTATTTTTATGCACACTTCCCAAAAATCCCGGAAGAAATTACAGGGTGTGAGCTCGAAGCTCACCGAATTTCTGGATATCTGAGAAGGAATACGAACCGTGCTTGTGCCAGCGGAGGATATTCCTTAATTCACGCGGAGTGAATCAAGTATCCAGAGAAAACACCTGCACTTACTTGTTATTTGTTGTGGCGTGGCTCCTGGCTGACAACGATGAGAATTTCCTGTGTCCGGAAGAGTTATGCGCGACCGACCTGTCACTTATGTCTCAACTGGAGAGAGATCGTCACTGCTGTCTGATGCTTCCACCGTACGCGGAAAACTTGAAAATACTGCGAAACACCGAACTGAATTGGACTGAACTAATCAAAAGAAAACTGGAAGGTAATCGGAAGTTCTCAATAAATAAGTGAATTTGTTTATTTATTTACTTGCGCGTGGCTAGACCTGGTGTGAATTGGATCATGTTATAATGTAGTCTCCAATCGCATTTAGACTGTTTAGGTTTTAGTTTTCATTGTGCTTTACTTCGTGGAACAGAGTGAGGTTAGAAAACGACGATCAATGTAAGTCGTATTTTCTATACGTCTCATTACATTGTTCCTTTGGCTACTTTACAACCTCTAGAGGTGTAAAGTACAATACTTTACAAACTCTAGAGGTATAAAGTGAGAAGCTCAGAAATCGGCAACTTTCCAGAGTCTACGGAGGCACGGAAAATCGAACTTTCCGCAGACTCTCGCTAGCCTCCGCACGGAGCTGCCTGTGGCGGAGGGGGACGGCTTCGAGCCCGCCGATTGGCTGCGATCTCGCAACGGAGTCGCAACCGAGCGGTGGGGATCGCCAGTCAGGCCCCGTGGCCTCATGCCTCCGCGCGTCGACTCTACACTAACTTACAATTATTCCATTTATTCAAATCTTTAAAAGTAAATTAAAAATATTAATTATTAATATAAAATAATGAAAATTTTTATACATTCTTATACATATCTTAACTTCAATTCCCCGAAGGAATTTTGAAGCTAGGGCGAACAGAACGGTAGTTCGGTTTCTTGATTAGTTATTATTATTAATTAGTAAAAAAAATTGTTTCTTTGTTCAAAATATTGTCACGTATTATGATATCGATCTACCGTTATATTCCAATTACCATAATAAATATGTGAACCTAGAAAAGAAAGATTAATATAGTTTTTGAACTAAATACCTTATATCTAATTTAAATATACTTATTTTTGAATGATTTACCTGTAGACACGAACACATGTGTATACGTACATCAATCGGATATCTGTTAATTTCCTAATTTGGCCCGAAGGGAGTTTGTTTAAAGGATTTTTATTGTCATTGTGTTAGATGGGAGTCTCGAGAATATTTACTTTAATTATTTAATTGTTGGAAAAGGAATTTGCTGTCCTCCTTGATTTGCCGGTAATTTCATAATTTATTATGACGAACAATTTATCAGTTAAACAACTTAAAAATTGTTCGCTTAATACTCGGTTGAGCTCCCCGCTTGTACGGCCAGTGCATCTGAGAAGGAAGGATAGAGAGAAGGAGAGAGAGAGAGGAATAGAGGAATAGAGTCAGAAAAGAAGGGATTAAGCACACGTGGGTTTGAGAGGCAGATGCTGGCGTACGTGACTCGGCCTGCCGCAAGATTTTCGTAAACAAGGCCTGGGCACGTGTTGGCAGGCTTTCGTCACTCAAACGCGGAAATTTTCCAGCCATTACCGGCCCATCAAGGACGATACAGAAGGGCTCGAACAAAGCAATTATTGAATGAGGGTAGGCAAACTCGTCGCTTTGAATCTCAGGAATCGGCAATTTGTCACGTAGGACCTTCACTCAAGTTTTCATATAGAAAACTTGAGTGAAAGATCACGTAGGCCAATTGCTTAGATTTCCAAGGTTCTCAATTTGTATGTTTGACATACAACAAATTTCCTTATTTTTATTTATTAATCTTTGATAACAAAAAGGCATCAGAATGAGATAGCTTCATTCATCAAACCCTTACAAATATTAATCGACATTTTTCAACAAACAAGATATTCCAAAATTCCCAGTTTTAAATTTAGAAAAGGGTTAGAAAGAAAGTGGACAGCCGCAATCTGTTAAGTGTCGATTAGAATACATAACTTTTCTGCTTTAATCTAAAGAATATTTTTATCTTTAAAATAGTAAAGAAGAAATTATTAGAGCAAAAGGTCAAATGCATAAAAGATATTTTGATGTGATTGTTGACAGGAAGATCTCCAACAAAGTAAGACTGAAATAAAAACTTCCTGCATAACAGTCTGTAAAAATGAAATTTCCGCATTTTAACAACTGCTAACAAAAAAACAACACATCACAACAGCAAAATAGGATAGCAAATTTCATGTTTTAATCTACATCGAATACCAAATTCTTCAATTTGAGCTCTCTCTGAAGACAGCCGATCTAAAAGAAAAGATTCCATCATGATGATCTAAAAAATGAAATTTTCTTATTTTTCTAATTATGTACATACTGATAACAAAAAATCAATACTACGAGATAGCAAATTTATTTTTCAATACAGATCTACATACCAAGACCTTTAATTTGATCCGGCTTTGAAGAAAATCGGATAATGTTATGGGTATGATAAGCCACGTACAAAACAGGTCGCTCGCTATTAATATATGATGATATCATTCCTATTGGCCTGGTATCAGCTCAAACTTAAAAAAAATTGAGGAAAGGCAAGAAGTTGAAATAAAGACATAAATAAGACTTCGAATGAATAGTGTTTTTATTTTTGAACAGTAATACAAATTACAAGATGGTTTCAAAATACAACACAGAATTTCTATCGTATTGATTGTTTCCTATTCAATATTTTTAATTGCCGAGTCCAAACGTTCGGACAGTCCGTACGTTTATGTACGTTTATACAATGTTCTAGTCTAAACGTACGGACCTGACAAGAGGAAGTGGGAGTTCGAAAAGGAAAAGATTTTTGTCTAGACGTATAGGCCATGGACAATATTCTTATAATAACCTAATACGGTCTTTTATTCAAATCTAAAGTATGAGGATCGGCGTTAGAATCAGTTGAAGATCTTGCAGAATTACCGTGTGCTGGACTGTGTACTGGACTTGGACTTGGTGGATATAAAAGCCATTGTGGATATGGTATTACAGGAGGTGAATTTGTTGATTGTATTGTCTGTGTTGGTTGATTATATTGTGGTTGATTATATTGTTGTTGATTATATTGTTGTTGATTATATTGTTGTTGGTTATAATGTTGTTGATTAGGATGTGGTTCGTATGATTCCCTTCTTTGATAGGTATGAAAATATGGATCTGGTGTTGAATTTACTCTTTGATTTGCTTCAGATCTTTCATCCTCCTTTAATGCTTCTGAAACACGTCTATCTACTGATGATGGTACACCTGAATCTGCACCTGATTTTCCTGATTTAGTTCGTCTTTGTTTAGAACTAGAACTAGATCCTGATAGTCCAAAATATCGCCCTGCCTGTAAACTCAGTTCTGAAAAAATGCAATAAAAAATTAGTCAAGGCAGGTGCCGAGCGTCTATAAAAAAGGGCTTCGTAACCTATTAGGACGTTAATGAACTCTTAATAGAATCTTATTGAGATTAAAAAAAAAATACAAAAAATTGCAATTTAATTAAAGATCACCCCCATAAGTCTGTTTTATAGCCCTTATCACGAGTTTTTTGCGGTTTTTTCCGAATTTTTCAACTTATTTTCAACCTTTCAATCAGAGTGAGGTAATAATTGATACAATTTAATAATCCTAATTATTTGAACAATATATTATTGTTTGTAACTATCTTTTTTTAGATAATTTCTCGAAAGTTGCGATTTTTTCTGAAATTTTTAACTTTGCTTTGGCTTTTTAGTTATGAACAAATAATAAACATTCAAGAGAATCATTTTTTAAACATTCTTTTTTGTCGATATATATTTTTCTGGAATAAAAAAGTTATTTAAAATATTCTTCAAAGTTTCGATATGGATCATATTAAATCTAAATTTTCCTTAAAGCAGTTATTGAGAGCCTTTTTGTTTAATTTGATACCTGTACCAATATTAAAATTTATTATTTCTTTCCAACTAAAAAGTCCAAGAAAATCTGAATATTTTAGAAAAACCTGAAACTTTCTAGCATTACTCTAAGGAGAGATAATTTTTTTGTTTAAATTGTTTAAACAATTATGTTTGTTAGCCTGAAAAATAGTATTTCTGTGATTTTGAGGAGCAGCATAATATTATTGATGATGCTACTTGAAATAAAAAACCTTATTTTTAATAAAAAGATTGTTTAAAAATGTTAAATATGGTTTAATTTTCATAAATGATAGCTTATTTTTTCTGGCGATGATTTTCTATTACTATACTATATTTGAAGATTATTCATTAATTTTCAAAACTGGAAACAGTAGAGTTGAAGCGAATATTTTTCTCGAAAAAGTAAGCTATAATTTATTAAAATTCAAACATTTTTTTAACTTTTTGAAACTTTCCAGAGACCTGATTTTTGGGCACAAGAACTGCCCTAAGGTTTTTCTTATTACAGTTTATCAATTTTTTCGCACTTTTTCAAAATCTAAAAAAAAATAATAAAAAAGTTGTCAAGTTATTCGAATTTTTAGAAAAAAAAATTCTCAAAAACCCTATTTTTTTCTTAAATTTAAAAAAATAATGGTATTAATATAGTCTACTTAACATAACTCTTTCATTGGGTATTTTTTCCTTTTTTGAGGAAAAAAATTATTTCTGATTTTTTTGGGACGACTGAAAAATTCCGAAAAATAAAATTGCTGACATTGTTAAATTCCCAAATTGGAAAATTCCCGAAATTATAAAATTGCCGAAATATAAAAATCCCGAATTTAAAATTTTCCAAATAACAAAATTCCCGAAATTTATAATGTTACCGAATTTGAACATTTCCGAATAATGAAATTTCCAAAAGAAAATTGCCGAATTATAAAATATCCGAACTAGAAAATTCCCGAAGAAATTACTTAAAGTTTATTTTTATTTTAAATTAAAAATTCTATTTCTGGGAATGGTTTTTGTAAATGATATGTTGATTTTTTATTTTCAATCAACATTTTTCATCCAGATATATATTTTTTCAATAATTATTATTTTAAATTCAAGCAATAATTTTAAAAAATTTAAACATTAAAAAAAATTTTCTCTGATGAAAATATTTGATTATTTTATTTTTATTACAGAAAAAAAAATTTAATTGTTTAAATTCGGGATTCCTCTAGTTCAGATATTTTATAATTCGGGATTTTAATTTTTCAGCAATTTTATAATTTCGGGAATTTTACAGTCACGGAAATTTCATTTTTCCGGATTTTTTAGTCGTTCTGATATTTTTTTAAACCTTGCCCCTTTTCAAATTTTTGAGATTTGAAGATTTTTCTGGTTCCAGTTTATCAAGTTTTTTTTCAATTCTTTTTAAAACCGATGAGAAAAAGAAAGAAAAAAAATAGTAAAGCTATTTCGACTAATTAAAAAACTAAATCAAGAAACAGTGGTAGCTGTTTCCAGAAAATTTTGTGTTTTAATTTTTTTTTTACTCGAAATAGTTTTACCACTTTTGATTCTTTCTTTTTTTTCTCATTGACATGGAAATAGTTAATTAAAAATTGACAAACTGAAACAAGAAAATTCAAAAAATCTCAAAAATTCCAAAAAGCGCAAGGTTTTGAAAAAGAAATTTAAAATGATATTTTCCCTCGAGAAACAAATAGCTGCCAAATGAGAAATATAAGGCAAGTAGCATATATTAGTAACCATTATTTCTAGAAATTTCAAGAAAAAAATGTGGTGTTTAAAAAAAAAAAATTTTTTTTAATCGGAATCTTGACTTTTTTTTTGTTTGTGGATTTTAAGAGTGCAAAAACTGGATAAACTGATTGTGAAACAAGGAAAACCTTAATATTCCAGAAATTTCGAAAAAAAAATTATTTAAAAAAGTTTCTGCTTATTTTCCACGAACAAAAAAATATTTCATCCGGTCTATAAGAAGACCGAAATAGGTATATTTTACAAAAATTCAAGAAGAAATATAATCACAACAAGAAAAGGAAAACAAATTATAAAATGGAAATTTTGATTTAAAAAGTTAGATTTTCTCAAAAATGGATGTTTCTGTAAACATATGGGAATGGTAACTTAAAAATGTCGAGAGAAAAACAAGTTTCCAAAAAATCGAGGAAAATTTCAGTATGTTTGAAAAAAGTTTTAACAATTTCAGTAGTTAATTAACAATATATCTTAAAATTGAGGGTATCAATACTCACCAATGGAACTGAAGAAAACCACAAATGCAAGAAGCAGAGCCGCCAAAAACATCCGCATTTTGTGCAAGCAGAAGAAGCGAAATTTTCAAAAATTCTAGAAGCCTACGAATGATTTTTTCAGAAATTTTTCAGGTTTATATAAAAAAAGAGCCACTCGTTGATCAATTATCAAACATTGCATACCCACGGATAAAAATGGTGATGCTGCATAAATCATAGTTCTAGAAAATAAACTAATATGTACATTAGTTTCATGAAACTTTTCCTCAAAACAGCAGAAGAATGTTACAATGTTTGCTTTACAGATAAGCATTTGAGAGCATATTCCACAATACATTTCTAAATTTTATCTAAATTATCTATATATAATAATACAAAAATATATATATATAATAATATCATATAACATCTATATAACATATAACATATAACATATAACATATAACATATAACATATAACATACAACATATAAAATATATATATATATATAATATATAACATATAACACATAACATATATATAACATCCTCATCTCATTAGTCACTTGACTTGGTCCGTGGGTATGATTACTATGATTGCCGGGTTCACCCGAGAACAAGATTTAAAAATAATTAAGTAATTATTATTATTATTTTATCTGAATTTTATATAAATTTTATTATTCATTCTATGACGCAAAACGGAAAATCCTTGGGCAAGAATCTCTTTTCATGCGGAAATAATGTCTTTTTTCAAGTTTTCAAGATTTTTTTAAATACAACATTATCTTGGCCAAGGCTTCAATTATTTACAAACTAAATTTGAACCATTTCCTAACAAGTTGTTATCACGAGATCTCGTGATTGTTCTCGGAAATATGATTGGTTGCGAAACAGCGCAATATGACTCTTAGAATATTCGTTTTATTTATTTATTAATAAATATGACGAATTTTCTGTTATTTCAATTGAGTAAATTAAAATTTCAAACTACGTAATTTTATTTCATGATAAAAATGATTTTAATTTATAAAGTATGTAAACGATTTATTGTAAACTTTCTTTTACTTTCAAAGAGATAAAAAAATGATATTATGGAAAGAGCCTCAAATATCCTTATACTTGGTGTCCAATCACCTAGTTTTCAAAATCTGTAAACTATTTTTTATTTTTACATTAATAATTCAAAAAGTTACTTGTTCTTTCCAAGAAGTATAACGCGTTACTTCTTCTTAAATCAAGTTTTTAATGTCAGTTTAAATTCCGAAACGCTTTATAGATAGATTTCTTTCTTTTTTATTTGTGAGTGTTTTCAAACGTAAAAATTAAAATTTTTAAAAAATTCAAACGTTTAAACTTCAATTTTGAATTTTCTTCAATTTAAAATTGTTAAAAATTCAATTATTTTGTTGAAAATTCAACAAATTTCTACCAAAATATTTAAATTTTCTTCCATTTTCAACTGTTGAAAATTGAAGAAAATTAAAAATTTAACCGTCGAAACTTCAGTTTTGAATTTTCTTCAATTTACAATAGTTCAAAATTAAATTATTTTGTTGAAAATGGAAAAAATTTGCATCAAAATAGATAAATTTTCAACAATTCAACATTGAAAATCCAACCGTTAAAAATTCAATTTTCAACAGTTAGAAATTTATTTTATTTGTTGAAAATGTAATCGTACTGATAAAAATTTGAAAAAATTTTACCACACTAGTTAAATTTCCAATTTTCTTCAATTTTTAACAGTTGAAAATTGAACACAATTAAAATTTATTCGTATTCTTGAAAATTCTGAAATTTTCTACCAAATTGTTAAATTTTCAACTGTTCAAAATTGAAAATCCAACCGTTAAAAATGCCATTCTCTTCCATTTTTAACAGTTAGAAATTCAACTTATTTGTTAAAAATTTAATCGTATTGTTGAAAATTCGAAAAAATTTTACCACACTGGTTAAATTTCCAACTTTCATCAATTTTTAACTGTGCAAAATCAAAAATCCAACTGTTGGAAATAAAATTTTCTTTAATTTTTAACTGTTGAAAATTCAACTTATTTATTGTAAATTTAATCATATTGTTGGAAATTTAAACGTTTTTTAGCAAAATAGTTAAATTTTCTTCAATTTTTAACAGTTGAAAATTGAAGACAATTAACAATCCAACCGTTGAAACTTCAATTTAAAATATTTACAAATTCAATTATTTTGTTGAAAATTCAAAAAATTTCTGCTAAAATAGTTCAATTTTCTTCAATTTTCAACTATTAAAAATTGAAAATCCAACCGTTGACAATTAAATTTTCTTCAATTTTCAACAGTTAGAAATTCAAATTATTTGTTGTAAATTCGAAAATTTTGTACCAAAATAGTTAAATTTTCAATTTTCTTCAATATGCAACTGTTCAAAATTAAAAATCCAAACTTCAATTTCAAATTTTCTTCAATTTGAAATGATTAAAAATTCAATTATTTTGTATAAAATTCAAGAAATGTCTATCAAAATAGTTCAATTTTCTTCAATTTTCAACAATTCAACATTGAAAATCCAACCGTTGAAAATTTCATTTTCTCCAATTTTCAACAGTTAGAAATTCAAGTTGTTTGTTGAAAATTTAATCGCATTATTGAAAATTCGAAAATTTTCTACCAAATAGTTAAATTTTCAATTTTTTTCCATTTTCATCTGTTCAGAATTGAAAATCCAATCCTTAAAAATTCAATTTTCTTCCATTTTCAACAGTTGAAAATTGACGACAATTAAAAATCCAACCGTTGAAACTTCAATCACAAATTTTCTTCAATTTACAATAGTTGAAAATTCAATTATTTTGTAGAAAATTTAAAAAATTTCTATCAAAATAGTTCAATTTTCAACTATTAAAAATTGAAAATGCAACCGTTGAGAATTCTATTTTCTTCAATTTTCAACAGTTAGAAATTTAATTTATTTGTTGAAAATTTAATCGTATTTTTGAAAATTCAAAAATTTTCTACCAAATAGTAGTTAAATTTGCAATTTTTTCCATTTTCAACTGTACAGAATCGAAAATCCAACCCTTGAAAATTCAATTTTCTCCCATTTTCAACAGTTGAAAATTGAACACAATTGAAAATCCAACTGTTGAAACTTCAATTTCAAATTTTCTGCAAACTTAAATAATTGCCTTAAAATCTTCTACATTCTTTTTCCTAACTTTTTTGCAATGGTTTGAAATATTTTTTAATTTTCTCTTGGTAATACAATTTTTTTAAATAACTATAATTTTAAATTTTCCTAGGAACCAGAAGAATTTTTTTGGGAAACTCTTCAAAATTCTTAAGAAGCTCTTTTTTTTAATCTTCAAGGATAAAAATAATTTTCAACAAAATATTTGAATTTTTAACCGAATAGTTGATCTTCTTTGCCAAAAAGATATTTCTAGAAGATAGTTGAATTTTCAACTAAAAATGATGAATTTTCAACCAATAAAGATGAATTTTCTATAACAAAAAAAATGAATTTTCCCCTAATATAGTTGAATTTTCACCAAAAAGGATGATTTCTTAACAAAATAGTTGAATTTTCAATCAAAAGAGACTAATTTTTAACAAAATATTTGAATTTTAAACCAAATATTTGAATTTTCATGAACAATAGAAGACAGATAAATTTTCAAACAATAATAAAAAATTCAACCAAAGTTGAATTTCTAACTGTTGAAAATTGAAAAAAATTGAATTTTTAGCAGTTGGATTTTCAATGTTGAATGGTTTAAAATGGAAAAATATTAACTAATTTGGTATAAACTTTTTTATTTTTCAACTAAATGATTGAATTTTTAACTATTCTAAATTGAATTTTTAACTATTGTAAATTGAAGAAAAAACAAAATTGAAGTTCCAACGGTTGGATTTTTACTTGTCTTCAATTTTCAACTGGTGAAAATTGAATTTTCAAAGTTGGATTTTCAATGTTGAATAGTTAAAAACTGAAGAAAATTTAACTGTTTTGGTAGAAATTTTGTGAATTTTCAACAGAATAATTGAATTCTCAACCATTGTAAAATGAAGAAAATTAAAAATTGAACAATATTATTAAATTTACAACAAATAAGTTGAATTTTCAATTGTTGAAAATGGAATTTTAAACGGTTGTATTTTCAATTTTGAACAGTTGCATATTGAAGAAAATTGGAAGTTTAACTATTTTGGTAGAAAATGTTAGAATTTTCAATAATATGATTAAATTTACAACAAATAAGTTGAATTTTCGAAAACTGAAAATTAAAGAAAATTGATTTTTCAACGGTTGGATTTTCACTGTTGAATAGTTGAAATACGAATAAAATTTAACTATTTTGATAGATATTTTTTTAATTTTCAGCAAAATAATTGAAATTTTAACTACTGTGAACTGAAAAAAATTTGAAATTGAAGTTTCAACAGTTGGATTTCAAATTGTGTTCAATTTTCAACTGTTGAAAATGGAAGAAAATTGAATTTTCAATTTTGAACAGTTGAAAATTTAACTATTTGGTAGAAAATTTTCGAATTTTCAAAAATACGATTAAATTTTCAACAAATAACTTGAATTTGTAACTGTTGAAAATGGAAGAAAATGGAATTTTCAAAGGTTGGATTCGCAATTTTGAATAGTTGAAACTTGAAGAAAAGTTAGCTATTTTGATAGAAGTTTTTTCAATTTTCAACAAAATAATTGAATTTTTAAATATTGCAAATTTAATTTTTAAATATTTTAAACTGAAGAAAATTTTAAATTGAAGTTTCAACGGTTGGATTTTTAATTGTCTTCAATTTTCAACTGTTGAACATTGAAGAAAACTAAATTACAACGGTTGTATTTTCAATTTTGAACACTTGCATATTGAAGAAAATTTAACTATTTTGGCAGAACATTTTCAAATTTACAACAAATAAGTTGAAGTTTCAAAGGTTGGATTTTTAATTGTCTTCAATTTTCAACTGTTAAAAATTGAAGACAATTAAAAATCCAACCGTTGAAACTTCAATAAAAAATTTTCTTCAATTTACAATAGTTAAAAATTCAATTACTTTGTAAAAAATTCAAAACATTTCTATCAAAATAGTTAAATTTTCTTCAAGTTTCAACAATTCAACATTGAAAATTCCATTTTCTTCAATTTTCAACAGTTATAAATTCAAGTTATCTGTTGAAAATTTAATCGTATTTTTGAAAATTATAAAACTTTCTACAAAATAGTTAAATTTTCCATTTTTTTTCATTTTTCAACTGTTCATAATTGAAAATCCAACATGTTGAAAATTCAATTTTCTTCCATTTTCAACAGTTAAAAATTGAACAAAATTGAAAATTGAACAAAATTGAAAATCTAACTGTTGAAACTTCAATTTCTAATTTTCTTCAATTCACAATAGTTACAAATTCAATTATTTTGTTGAAAATTAAAAAAACTTCTATAAAAATAGTTAACTTTGCTTCAAGTTTCAACTATTCGACACTGTAAATCCAACCGTTGAAAATTCAATTTTCTTTAATTTTCAGTTTTCGAAAATTCAACTTATTTGTTGTAAATTTAATCATATTATTTGAAAATTCGAAAGTTTTCCACCAAAATACTTACATTTTCTTCAATTTTCTACAGTTTAAAATTAAAGACAATTGAAAATCCAATCGTTGAAAACTTCAATCTTTAATTTTCTTCAATTTACAATAGTTAAAATTTCAATTATTTTGTGGACAATTTTTTAAATTTCTATCAAAATAGTTCAATTTCCAATTTTCATCAATTTTCAACTGTTCGAAATTGAAAATCCAACTTTGAAATTTCAATTTTCTTCAACTTTCAACAGTTGAAAAATGTAGACAATTGAAAATTCCGCCGCTGAAACTTTAATTTTAAATTTTCTTCAATTTACAATAGTGAAAAATTCAATTATTTTGTTAAAAACTTAAATAATTTCTACCGAAATAGTTAAATTTTCTACAGTTTTCAACTATTCAACATTGAAAATCCAACCGTTAAAAATTCAATTTCATTCCATTTTCAACATTTAGAAATTTAACTATTTTTTCTTAAAAATGTAATCGTTCAAAATTGGAAATCCAACCGTTGGAAATTCAATTGCATTCAATTTTGAGCAGTTAAAAATTCAACTTATTTGTTGTAAATTTAATCATATTGTTGAAAATTCTAAAGTTTGCCATTTTCTTCAATTTTCAACAGTTAGAAATTCAAGTTATTTGTTGAAAATTTAATCGTATTTTTGAAAATTCCAAATTTTCCTAGCAAATAGTTGAATTTTCAATTTTTTTCAATTTTCAACTGTTCAAAATTGAAAATATAACCGTTAAAAATTCAATTTTATTCAATTAACAACAGTTATAAATTCAATTATTTGTTGGAAATTTAATTGTATTGTTGAAATTTCGAAAGCGTTCTGCCAAAATAGTTAAATTTCCCATTTTCTTCAATTTTCAACTGTTCGTAATTGAAAATTCAACTTTGAAAATTCAATTTTCTTCAATTTGCACCAGTTGAAAATTCAAGACAAGTACAAATCTAACCGTTGGAACTTCAATTTGGTATTTTCTCCAATTTACAATAGTTGAAAATTCAATTATTTAGTTGAGAATTAAAAAAATGTCTACCAAAATAGTTAATATTTTTCAATTTTCAACTATTCAACATTGAAAATTCAATTTTTTTCAATTTTTAACAGTTAGAAATTCAACTTATTTATTGTAGATTAAATAACATTGTTGAAAATTCGAAAGTTCCCTTTCCAAAATAGTTAAATTTTCGTCAATTTTCAACAGTTGAAAATTAAACACAAGTTGAAAATTCATCATTTTTGGTTGAAAATTCAGCTATCTTCTAAATTCTTCTTTTTGGCATAAAAGATTAACTATTTGGTTACAAATTCAAATATTTTGTTGAAAATTATTTTTATTTTTGAAGATTAAAAAAAATAAGCCCCTTTAGAATTTTGAAGAGTTTCACAAAAAAAAATCTTCAGGTTCCTAGGAAAATTTAAAATGATAGTTATTTAAAAAAATGTTATTCCAAGAGAAAATTCAAAAAGATTTCAAAGCATTTCAAAAATTATTTCCAAAAATTTGGGAAAAAGATTGTAGAAGATTTTAAGGCAATTATTTATTATTTATTATTATTTTTAATGGTATTTAAGTTTGCAGAAAGTTTTAAAAATTCCATGTAAAGTTCGAATCATTTTGAAAGATGATTTAGAAGGTTCAGAAGTTTTGAGATGATTGAAAAATAATTTGAAACTTTAAAAGATTTCAAAAAATGTAAAAGAAAACGAAGATTTTTTACGAATTTCGAAAGGTTTCAAGAAAATAAATTTTTTTTAAGATCATATGAAAATTTAGAATTATTTTTTATTTTGGAAAATTAATTTTGATAGAATACTCAAAAAGATTTCAAAACATTTAAAAATATTTCCAAAATTGTGAAACAAGAATCTAGAAGATTTAAGGGAAATTTTTTGAGAATTTAAAAAAAAATTACGAATGATTCGAATCATTTTAAAAGATACTTAAAGGGTTTGAAAGTTTCGAAAAAATGCAAGAAAAATTAAAAAATGTAAAGAAAGTTTCCAAAAGATGTTTACCAAAATGTAGATTTTTAAGATTTTTAAAAAAATAGCTCTTTAATAATTTTGAAAGGTTTTAAAATTTAAAAAAAATTCAACAAAAATTAAAAAATTAAATAAAAGTTTCCAAAAATCGTTTAACAATTTGTAGATTTTAAAGCTTTTGAACAAAGGAAGCTTTTCGATAATTTTCAAGGTTTTGAAAATATTTAAAAATGAATTAAAACCTGTAAAGATTTCATTATTTAAAAAAGGACTTCTTTGCAGATTTCAGAAAAAATATTTTTATTTTATTTTGAAACGTTTTATGAGACTAACAATTTTTTTAAGATTCCTGGGAACATTTCAAATGATTTTTTATTTCGAAAAATGAATTTCAAGATAAAATAAAAAATTATCTTCAGATTCACATAAAAATTAATTTTTTTTTAAATTAATTTTAAGACAAATAAAAATATCACATAATCACATAAAAACTAATTTTTTTTTATAATTAATTTTAGACAATATTTGAACAGATTTTTAAAAAATAGGAAAGCTTCCAATGATTCTGAAAGATATAAGAAGGTTTCGAAAATTCAAAAAAATTCCAAAATTTAACAGTTTCCAATTTTTTTTAACAAAATGTAGATTTTTGATAATTTTGAAAAAATAAGCCTTCTAAGAATTTTGAAAGATTTCTTAAGAGAATAAAAAAGTATTCTTAAGCTTCATGGTTAAATTTTAAATGAATTTTAATTTAAAAAAATTAATGTTAAGTAAAAATTTAAGACGATTTCAAGACATTTCAAATGATTTCCTAAAATTACGAAAAAATATAGAAGATTATGAGGCAACATTTTTTTATTTTTCAAGATTAAAAAAATTCAGAGAAAATTTGAGTAAGTTTAAAAAATATTTAGAAGTTTTGAAAATATTCAAAAATAAATTTAAACATGTAAATATTCCATCATTTGAAAAAGGACTCCTTTGCAGATTTCGGAAAAAAAATTGATTTTTTTTTTATTTTGAAAGGTCTTTTGAGAATAAATTTTTTTTTAAGATTACTGGGAAAATTTCAAATGATTTTTCATTTTGAAAAATGAATTTCAAGAGAAAATAAAAAATTATCTTTAGATTCATATAATTTTTTTTTTTAAATCAATTTTAAGAAAATATTTAAACAGATTTAAAAAAAAATAGGAAAGATTCCAATCATTATAAAAGATATTAAGAAGGTTTTGAAAATTCAAGAAAAATTCCAAAATTTAAAAGTTGAAAAGTTTTCCAAGTTTTTTAACAAAATGTAGATTTTTGATGATTTTGAAAAAATAAGTCTTTTAAGAATTTTGAAAGATTTCAAGAGAATAAAAAAGTATTCTTAAGATTCATGGTTAAATTTTAAATGATTTTTTGTTTTAAAAAATGAATTTTAAGCAAAAATTGAAGATGATTTCAAGACATTTCAAATGATTTCCTAGAATCACGAAAAAATATAAAAGATTATGAGGCAACATTTTTTTATTTTTCAAGATTAAAAAAATTCAGACAAAATTTGAGTAAGTTTAAGAAATATTTAGAAGTTTTGAAAATATTCAAAAATAAATTAAAACATTTATATAATTATTATTAAATTTTTTTATATTATTATTAAAATTTTTATTTTCTTTATTTTGAAAGGTCTTTTGAGAATAAATTTTGTTTCTTAAGATTCCTGGGAAAATTTCAAATGATTTTTTATTTTGAAAGATGAATTTTAAGAGAAAATTAAAAAAGGTTGTGAAATATTTCAAATGATTTGATAGATGTATAATTTATTTTTCTAGAAAATGAATAATATGTAGCATAGTTTTATAAATTTTTTTCCTAAAAACAAGGAAAATATTGCAGAATCGAAAAGTTCAATAATTATTTTGTATGCGTACCTTGAAGTTGTTATCAAAGCCACCTTGAAATTGTAGTCAAAGTGTGAGCATATGTTGAAATAATCTGTCAAATTATTGCATAGTTTTAAATTTGGAAAATTAAAAAAATTATGTCACCAACAGCCATACCACGCTGAAAAAACCAGTTCTCGTCAGATCACTGAAGTTAAGCAGCGTTGGGCGCGGTTAGCACTTGGATGGGTGACCATTCGAGAAAACTGAGTGCTGTTGGCACATCGTGGGTGTGGTGAGCCCACACTTGTAGTTATTTACTACAAGTTATCAACCTAGAAACACTACCCGAATCGGGTAGTGTCACGCCTACCCCGAAAGGGAAATGGCTTAATGGTATACATGTCTAAAAAGAATCTCGAATATTTTAAGTGATATTTTTTTATTTTGCAGGATTTAAACATTTTTTGGGAAAAATAAATTTTTTCAAAAGATATTTATAAGTTTTGAAAAGATTAAAAAACATTTTAAATATTAAGAACATTTAAAAAAATTGTGATCAAAATATTTCTTGAAGATTGCTAACAACATTTTTTGAAGCTTTTCAAGAATTTTTAAAGGCTTTGAGAGAGCTAAATACATCTTTCTAAGATTCGTGGAAGAATTTGATATGATTTTTTATTAAAAAAAAATAATTACAAGATTTTAAATGATTTCCTAAAACTTCAAAAAGAAATCTAGAAGATTTCAATGCAAAATTTTTTAATTTTGCAAGATTACCAAATTTTAGAAAAAATTCGAGTATGTTTGAGAGATATTTATAAGTTGACAGAAAATTAATTTTTTAACATTTCAAAATATTTCAAAAAAGAATCTTTTGCAGGATTTTGAATAATTTTAGGAACACTGAATTATTCCAACAGATGTTTAGAAGTTTTAGAAGGTTTGGAACGATAAGAAATTATTTGAAAACTTGAAAAGATTTTAAAAAAAATAAAAAATAAACAGATTTTTGTAGATTTTTAGGAAAATTTAAAATGATTTTTTTTTTTTTGAAAAATTAATTTTCAGAGAATATTTAAAAAGATTTCCAAAATTTTAAAAAAATAATATCAAAGACTTTTTTAATTTTGTAAATTTTTTTGAAATTTCAGGAAAAATTACAATTATCTTGAAATATATTTAGGAATTTAGAAGTTTTGAAGTAATTCAAAATATTTTAAAACTTGAAAAGATCTCCGAAAATTCAAAACATATTTTTAAATTTCTTTTAAATTTCTCAATGTCTTCGAAAGACTCTTAAGGTTGTTGAATTTTTTCAAGAATCTTAGATACGCTTATTTATACAACTTAAACAAACTAACAGTAGTTATTTCCTGGTTCTTGGATTTCAGAAACTCATTTTATCTTGACTTTAAGTGTTCAAAAACTTTTCAAAAAATAAATATTAATTCGAAATTTTTATCGGATTGAAAAAAAAATTTAGCAACAAATTGTTACAAACAATAATTTTTCCTGTAGTTACACTTTTGCAACTGATATCTCAGACCTTATTTCTGTCAAATTAAAAAAAAAATAATAATAATAAATATACTAATGTTATTTTTTTAAGATATAAACATTTTAATTAAATTTTAAACAACAATTAGCTTAAAAAATAAATAAAACTTTCATCATTCATGAGCTAATGATTATGTTCCATATTTATTCACAATTTTTGTCATTATTTAGCGCTATTATTAAATAATAACGAAAAATCCACGCGAACGTGTAAAAAAATTTCAATTTTCAGTTATTTGTTAATAATTAAAGTGACTTCAATATAATTTGCTTAAGGGCATGCTCTACGGTGACCACGTGACCAAACCAGTCCTCGGTTATGAATTTTTTTTTTGGTGTTCACCATGTCCAAACGCAATGATATATCGCTCTCAAAATTTGGAATATAGGAAATGGGACAATAAATTGCGTTTGTATATTTAGTTTGAGTAATAATTTTGAAAAAAAATTATTCATGTAAAAAATAAATGTGTAATATTATTTTCATTTTTTTTGGTGCTCACTACGTCCACACGGATTGAGATATCGTGTTTAGAATTTGAACGATTAAATAAAAAGCACTAAAGAACGTTTGTATACATCAATATGTTTATAATTTCAAAGAAATTTTATTTATAAATTAATAAAATAGGATATTACCACTCGAGTCGAGCACTTTGCAGGTAATGTTTCGTTTGATGCATTTCAGATTTTTTGATTCGCGTATGTTGATAACTGACACAAATTTTGGACTAAATCGTCTAAACATTTAAAAAAATCAATATAAACAATAACATTTGAACATTTGTTGCAAATCGAAAAATAAGTATCTGCACACACGTAACCTGTCATTATTTTTGGAGCATTTTTAGCAATTTCTAGCGGAGAAAAAAAGAAGCTTTCAACGTCGGTAAAGTAGAGATCACATGACCAGGCTCGGTTATGAAATTTTACACATTATTTTTTACATGGATAATTTTTTTCAAAATTATTACTGAAACTAATATACGAACGCAATTTATTGTCTCATTTCCTATATTCCAAATTTTGAGAGCGATATATCATTGCGTTTGGACATGGTGAACACCAAAAAAAATTTCATAACCAAGGACTGGTTTGGTCACGTGATCACCGAAGAGCATGCCCTTAAGGCTTTCCGAGCTTCAATAGTACCCACAAATGCTAATTTGACTGGACTAAGAACAATAATCCCAGAAACTGAGTTACGGAAAAAATAAAAGTATTTAAACAAATATAGTATTTGTTTAAATAATTTTTCAATGTAATTCTTTTCTATTTACTGGTCTAGTATCAATTTTTTTAAATATCGATTTTATTCTTAAATTGTGAAAAAAGCACTCCTTAGCTCCGCTGGGATCCGAACCCAGGTCTTTCAGATTGCCGGTCTGATGCTCTTACCCACTAAGCTACGGTGAGTACGAGATTCATTTCCTTACAAACCCTGTAAAAAAATGGGCCATTAATCGCAGCTTATTCAGCAACTTCTGGTGAAACACGGCCTTCCACAACTTCTTCAGCTTCCATACAATTCTAAACTAGCTACCTGTAATTTCTATTTTTACCTGTGAAATTGAATTGGATAGAATTGCATAGAATTGAATGGAATTGAAATGAATGGGTTTGATTTGAAGGGAATTGAATTAAATGGAATTGAATTGAATGAAATTGAATTGAATGTAATTGAATGGAATTGAATTGAATAAAATTGAATGGAATTGAATCGAATCGAATTGAATTGAATTGGGTGGAATTGCATATAATTGAATGGAATTGAGTGGAATTGAATTTAATGGAAATAAATGGAATTAAATGAATTGAATTAAATTGAATTGAACTGAATGAAATTGAATGGAATGGAATTGAATCTAATTGAATGGAATTGAATGGAATTGAATGTAATTGAATGGAGTTAAATGGAATTCAATTGGATGAAAATGAAATGAA
>CAKNYM010051554.1:318194-328557 GCA_932195095.1 Andricus curvator
AATTGAATGGAATTGGATCGAATGGAATTGAATTGAATAAAATTGAATGGAATTGAATCAAATTGAATTGAATTGAATTGGGTGGAATTGCATAAAATTGAATGGAATTGAGTGGAATTGAATTGAATAGAAATAAATGGAATTAAATGAATTGAATTAAATTGAATTGAACTTAATGGAATTTAATGGAATGGAATTAAATCAAATTGAATGGAGTTGAATGGAATTCAATTGGATGAAAATGAAATGAATGGAATCGAATGGAATTGATTTAAATTAAATTGAACTGAATGGAATTGAATGGAATTGATTTGAATCAAATTGAATTGAATAGAATTGACTGTAATTGTATTGAATGGAAATGAATGAAATGGAATTGAATTAAATTGAATGAAAATAAAATAAAATTATTAATAATAAATATACTAATGTTATTTTTTAAAGATATAAACATTTTTATTAAATTTTAAACAATCATTAGCTAAAAAATGAATGATACTTTCATCATTCATGAGCTAATGATTATGTCCCATATTTATTCCCAATTTTTACAAGCGTGTAAAAAAAATTTCAATTTTCAGATATTTGTTAATGATAAAAGTGACTTCAATTTAATTTGCTTAAGGGTTTCTGAGCTTTAATAATACGCACAAATGCTAATTTGACTGGAATAAAAACAATAATCCCAGAAAATGAGTTACGGAAAAAATAAAAGTATTTAAACAAATAGTATTTGTTTAAATAATTTTTAATGACATTTTTTTTTATTTATTGGTCTAGTATCAATTTTTTTAAATATCGATTTTATTTTAAAATTGAGAAAAAATGACTCTTCAGCTCCGCTGGGATCTGAACCCAGGTCTTTCAGACTGCCGGTCTGATGCTCTTACCCACAAAGCTACGAAGAGTACGAGATTTATTTCTTTACAAACCCTGTAAGCAAATGGGCACCTGTCCATTCATCGCAGCTTATTCAGCAATTTCTGGTGAAACGCGGCCTTCCACAACTTGGTCGGCTTCCATACAGTCCTGAACTGGCTACCTGTGATTTCTGGCTGATTCCCAAATTTAAGTATCCTCTGAAAGGAAAACGATATCCAGACATAGAAGAAATAAAACAGAATGCGATGATGCAGCTGTTAATTCCGAAAGGTGACTTTAATGCGTGCTTTTGAAAGAGAAATGACCGCTAGAAGAAGGTTGTGGCTTCCAAAAAGGATTACTTTGAAGAGGATACCATCACCATTAACCAAAATTAACTTTAACTCCACCAGGATTTAAAGTTGCTCATTCTTCGCAACTTATTTAGCAATTTCTGGTGAAATACGGCCTTACACTCTAAAGGGTACACTCCCAAGAGGAAAACAATTTCCAGATGATATCCCCCTCAAAGCACAAACAGCTGCATCGTCGCAATCTTTTTTTTCCTCCATGAGGCCGCGTTTCACCAGAAATTGCTGAATAAGCTGCGCTGAAGGCTGGCACTTTCCAGACATAAAAAATATATATGCTTGTATGCTCAACCTTGAATAATTGAAGCAGTTGAAAAAAATGAAGAAAAGACAAGAAGTCGAAATAAAGATATAGACAAATAAGATTGTCAATGAATAGTGGTTTATTCTTTAACAGGTTTAAACATTATAAGATGGTTTCAAAATACAACATAATATTTATTTTATATTGGTTGTTTCTCATTCATCCGAATTTAGTTTGTTCAGATCGAAAACGTAGGGAAGATTGTTAGAACCAGATGAAGATTTTGTAGAAGAACTTCGTGGACTTCGCAACCTTTGTGGAATTGGTGGATTAGGTATTACAATAGGAGCTGCAGGTCGTTGATTATAATATCTGGGTACTTCTCTTCTTCCAAAATTTTCTTTTTTTGGTTTTGGTCCTTTATAGTTTAAAAAAAATCGTTCTTGTGGTGCTGAAGCTACACTTCTTGGAGATGTTGAAAGACTTGGATTCTCAATTAATGGTTCCGAAGCATGGGCAGATCCTGATGATCCTCTACTATTTTCTTGTGAATTCCATTGTCCTGATCGTTCTGCATTTTCTTCTGATTTATAATCAGATCGTGATTTTCCAAAAGTTCGTTCTGACTGTAAACTCAATTCTGAAAGAATTGAATAAAAAAATAAGAACTTTAATCTATGAGAAGACCAAAATAGGCGTATTCCTTATGAGGAATTATTGAATATAAAAAGGTTTTTGAAAATTCAAAAAGAAATATGATTATCAAAAGAAAAAAAACTTGGATAGACAGTGATTTTTCATGAACTTTGTAACTCAAATTGATAACCGTGATTCAAATAACTGATGAAATACAACTTAATGTGAAATGAAAATTATTCTATCATTTGACGATTTCACGATTTAAACGAAAAATATGCATCTTATCAAAAAAAAAGTCTGCATACAATTTATAAATCTTTCTCAAATGAACAATTTCGTTACTTAAATTTGTTTCAATCTCGCATAGTTTTACCGAAAAATAGAATTTTTCAGTTTTAATAACTTTTTGCATGATTAAAAGAGAAACTACGCATTTTATCAAAAAATGGCTTTTAAAAAATTTGTAGATTTTTTGAGATGAAGAATTTTGTCTTTTAACATTTTATCGTACCTTGTATAATTTCACTGAGGAATGGGATTTTTTATTTTTTATAATATTTTTTATCACACCGCCATCATAAGTGCGATTTCAGGTACTGTGAACGATATCTAGAATATCACTTCTTGGCCTAGGCCGTAAAATTTTTACTTAGGGTACAACCAGGTACAACGTACTATAAAGTAACTTACACTGTGATCTGATTGGCTGACGGACATTTGTTTCTGTACTTTATGGTGCGAAGAGTGCAGTGACCCCAATTTTGGCATGTAGCCGCCCCTAAGTGGCACTTTGCCTAGTTTAAATAATTGCAGTACTCGTCCTTCGTCTCGGGAATTGAATGAAGTTGAATTGAATGGAATTGAATAAAATTGAATGGAATTGAATCAAATGGAATTGAATTTAATGGAATTGAATGGAATTGTACGAAATTTCATAGAATTGAATGGAATTGAAATGAATGGAATTGAATCAAATGGCATGGAATTGAATCAAATGGAATGGAATTGAATGGAATTGAATTGAACGGAATTGAATAAAGTTGAATGGAATTGAATGGAATTGAATGGAATTGACTTGAATCAAATTGAATTGACAGTAATTGAATTGAATGGAAATGAATTGAATATAATTGAATGGAATTGAATCAAATGGAATGAAATTGAATTGAATTGGGTGGAATTGAATGGAGTTGAATGGAATTGAATTGGATGAAATTGAATTGAATGGACTTGCACTGAATGGAATTGAATTGAATCAAATTGAATTAAATGGAATGAAAGTGAATAGAATTGAATGTAATTGAATTGAATGGAATTGAAATTAATGGAATTGAATTTATGGAATTCCATGGGATCGAATGGATTTAAATGGAATTGAATTGAATCGAATGAAATTAAATAGAATCGACTGTAATTGAATTGAATAAAGTTGAATCGAATGAAATTTGAATGGAATTGAATGGAATTGGATTGAATGGAATTGAAGAAAATTGAATAGAATTGAAATTAATGGGTTTGAATTGAATGGAATTGAATCAAATTGAACTGAGTGAAATTTAATCTATTCAATGAATGGAATTGAATATAATTGAATTTAATGGAATTTAATTTAATGGAAATAAATGGAATTGAACTAATTGAATTAAATTGAATTGAACTGAATGGAATTGGATCAAATTGAATGGAATGGAATTGAATAGAGTTGAATGGAGTTGAATGGAATTTAATTGGATGAAATTGAAATGAATGGAATTGAATGAAATTGATTTAAATTAAATTGAACTGAATGGAATTGATTTAAATCAAATTGAATTGAATAGAATTGTCTGTAATTGAATTGAATTGAATTGAATAGAATTGAATAAAATTGAAAGGGATTGAATGGAATTGGATAGAAATGAATGGAATCAATTGAATGGAATTGAATATAACTGAATCAAATGGAATGAAATTGAATTGGATGGAATTGCATAGAATTGAATAAAATTGAAATGAATGGAATTGAATGGAATTTGATCAAATCGAATTCAATGGAATGAAATTGAGTGAAATTGAATGGAAGTGAATAGAATTGAATGGAATTGAATCAAACGGAATGAAATTGAATGGAATTGAATTGGATGAAATTGCATAGAATTGAATAAAATTGAATGGAATTGAATTGAATTGATAGGAATTGAACTGAATGGAACTGAATGGAATGAAATTGAATAGAATTGAATTGAAACTAATGGAATTGAATTGTATGGAATTGAATGAAATTAAATGGAATTAAATTAAATGGAATTAATTTGAATAGAAGGGAATGTCAGAATTGAATTGAATAAAATTGAATGGAATTGATTGGAATTGAATCGCATGGAATTTGAATGGAATTGAAAGAAATGAATGGAATTGAATTGAATGGAATGGAATTTAATGGAATTTAATAGAATCGAATGAAATTTAATCGAATGGAATTAAATTGAATGGAATTCAATAGGATGGAATTGCATAGAATTGAATGGAATTGAATGGGATTGAAATGAATGGAATTGAATGAAATTAAATGGAATTAAAATAAATAAATTAACTTGGACTGAATGGAATTGAATAGAATTGAATCAAATTGAATGGAATTGAAATTAATGGAATTGAATGAAATTAAATTGGATAGAACTGCATAGAATTGAATGGAATTGGAATAAATGGGTTCGAATTTAATGGAATTGAATTGAACTGAATTGAATCAAATTGAATGGAATGGAAGTGAATAGAACTGACTGGAATTGAATTTAATGGGATTTAATAAAATTGAATGGAATTTGAATGGAATTGAATTGAATTTGGTTGAATAGAAATGAATGGGATTGAATTGAATGGAAATGAATGGAATTGCATCGAATGGAATTTAATGAAATGGAATTGAATTAAATTGAACTGAATGGAATTGAATTGAATCAAATTGAATTGAATGGAATTGAATTGAATCAAATTGAATTGAATGTGATGGAATAGAATTGTATGAAATTGAATGGAATTGAATTTAATGGAATTCAATTGAATTTAATTTAATGGAATTGAACGGAATTTAATTGCACTTATGATGACTGGTGTGATAAAAATAGTGTGTGACACTCGGCCCTTAAGTAGCACTTAGGGTCCTTGTATCACAAATAACTATTTCAGTATCAAAACAAAAATAATGCGCCTTATGAAAAAAATACAACAAGAAACTTCGCAGATCTTTTTGAAATGAAAATTTTTTGTTCTTAACACTGCATCCTATCAAAAAGTGATTGCTAAAGTAGACCTTTTTTGAATGCACAATTTTTGCCTATTCATCTTTCTTCGTAACTTGCGTCGTTTTGCCAAACATTTAATTTTTTTATTCTTAATGTTATTTGTCACGATTAAAAAAAAACTACGCTTCTTATTAAAAAATGATTACTAACAAATTTGTAGCTCATGTTTAGATGAACAAATTTTGTCTATTTATTTTTTTCGTGGCTTGTGTCGTTTGTTCAAAATTTAAGTTTTTTATTTTTAATGCTGTTTTTTATGAATAAAACAAAAACTACGCGTCCTAACAAAAAGTGATTGGTAAAGTAGATCTTTTTTGAATGCACAATTTTTGCCCATTCATCTTTTTCGTACCTTGCGTCGTTTCGCCAAAAATTAAATTTTTTTATTGTTAATGTTATTTTTCACGATTAAAACAAAAACTATGCTTCTTATTAAAAAATGATTACTAACAAATTTGTAGCTCATTTTTAGATGAACAAATTTTGTCTTTTTATTTTTTTCGTGGCTTGTGTTGTTTGTCCAAAATTTAAGTTTTTTATTTTTAATGCTGTTTTTTATGAATAAAACAAAAACTACGCGTTCTCTTTTGTTAAAGCTCCTTCGGCAACTTTTTTCTATTTGGTTTTTCATAGATTGTATCGTTTGTGCAAAAATTTGATTCTTTAATTTTTAATTTTAATTTTTACGATTAAAACAAAAACTACGCGTCCTTTCAAAAAGTGATTGCTAAAGTAAATCTTTTTTGAATGCACAATTTCTGCCTATTCATCTTTTTGCGTACCTTCCGTCGTTCTGGCAAAAATTTAATTTTTCTTTTCTTAATGTTATTTGTCACGGTTAAAACAAAAACTACGCTTCCTATTAAAAAATGATTAAGAATATATTATTATATTATAAAATTTTCTGGTAGAGGAGACATTTAGAAGTTTTCGAAAGATTAATTTTAACTTTTGAACTTTTCAAAATGAGTCAAAAAAGAATTTTAAAAATGATGAGACAATTTTTTGTAGTTTTACAGGATTTTAAAGAATTTTAGGAAAACTGAATTAGTGCGAAGTATATTCAAAAGTTTTAAAAGTTTTGAAAGATTCATAAAAAATGTAAATCTTGAGTGTTTCAAAAATTTTTTGTTTAATTTAGATTTTTGTACATTTCTCAAAAAAGAAGCTTTCCAAGAATTGTGAAAGGTTTAAAGAGAATAAAATGAAATTTCTTAAGATTCCTCAGAAAAATTCAACCGTTTTTCAATAATACATTATAAGAGAAAATGAAAAAGATTTTAACATATTTAAAATGATTTCCTAAAATTTCAAAAAAAAAAAAAAAAAAAAAAAAAAAAAAAGAATGTAGAAGATTTTACGGCAATTATTTAAGTTTACAGAATTTTTTTAAAATTGTAGAAAAAATTTGAATCATTTTGAAAAATATTGAAAAGGTTTAGAAGTTTTGAGAAGATCAAAAACTAATTCCGGATTTCAAAATATTTTTAAAAATCTAAAGCAAAACATCGATTTTTGCAGATTCCGGAAAAAATTTTACAAGCTTTAACGATTTTTGAAAGGTTTCTAGAGAACAAAAAAATTTTCTCAATATTCATGGGAAAATTTCAAATGATTTTTTATCTTAAAAAATGAATTTCAAGCGAAAATTGGAAAATATTTCAAAAAATTTTAAATCTTTTCGAAAAAAGAATGTAAACGATTTTAATGCAGAATTGTTCAGTTTTACAAGATAAAAATTTTTTAAATTCGAGTATTTTTAAGAGATATTTAGAAGTTTTCTGAAGATTTATTTTAATTTCTGAACAGTTCAAAACATCTCGAAGAAGAATTCAAAAAAGAAGTTTTTTGAAAATTTTAAAAGGTTTCAAGAGATTAAAAAAATGCCTTGAGATCTGGGAAAATTTCAAAAATCATTTTTTTTTTCAAATTATTTTGAGAAAATTATAAAATATTTCAAAAAATTTAGAATGATTTCCTGAAATTTAAAAATGTTAAACATTTTTAAACAATTTAAAACAATGTGTAGATTTTCGAATATTTCCGAAAGAATGAAGCTTTTAAAGAATTTTGAAATGTTTCAAGAGAATATAAAAAACTTTCCCTTAAATTCCGGGGAATTTTGAATGATTTTTTTTTTTTTAATAATTATAAGGAAAAAAACGAAAATATTTCAATTGATTTCCTAAAATTTCGAAAGAGAAGGTCGAAGATTTTAAAGTAAAATTTTTACATAATTCTAGAAAAAAATTTTAACTCTGGCAGATATTTAGAAGTTTTGAAAATATTTGAAAATAATGAAAAATTATTTAAACAATTTGAAACAAAATGTAGATTTCCGAAAATCTCGAAAAAAGAAGCTTTTTAAGAATTTCGAATAGCTTCAAGAGAACTAAACAATTTTCTTATTATTCCTGAGAAATTTTAAATAATTTTTTATTTTAAAAAATTAATTAAAAGAGAAAATTAAAAGAGACTTCCAAATTTTTTTAATGATTTTCAAAATTCTCGAAAAATAATCTGGAAGATCTTAAGGCAATTTTTTTAATTTTGCAGGACTTTTTAAAAATTTGAGTAAAAATAAATTAAAAGAAAAACTTGAAAAAGGTTTCAAAACATTTGAAATGATTTGAAATGATTCAACAATATTTTTAAACTTGAAAAAAGTTTCAAAAATTTAAAGAAACATGTCGATTTATGAAGATTTCTATCAAAAGGATTTGAAGCGTTTTATGTTTGCAAGGTTTCCAGAAAAAAATTTAGATAACAAATTTGTAGATCTTTTTTGAATGTACAATTTTTGTCATCTCATCTTTTTTCGTATCTTGTATAGTTTGACCGAAATATTGAATTTTGTATATTTTTTTTCATTACATTTTTCTTCTATTCACTTTTTTCAATATCGTGCGTTGTTTGGCCTAAAATTTTCATTTTCGTTTTTTTTTAATTTTGTAAATGTTGTAACTCTGGGAATTTGTTTTTTATCGAAAAAAACCTTCTCTGACGAGAATGTACAAATCGAGGATAAAACGCTTCTACTTTTTAGACGCGAGTGAAACTCATTTGTTAGTTGAAAAAAATTGTTTTGAACAGTTTCAGTAGTTAATTAACAAAATATCTTAAAATTAATAATATTAATTCTTACCAATGGAACTGAAGAAAACCAGAGAGATAAGAAAGAGAGTCGCAAAAATTATCATCATTTTCTGTAGAGAGAAGGATGAAAATTCACAACATTTCTGAAGCGCAATTGATGATTTATTATAAAATGTTCCGTAGATATATATACATAAGAGAAACTCGTTACTCATTTATTAAATATTGAAGGTACTTAGATAAGGATTTGATAAACGTAGAATTTATTATTCTGGAAAATTTTTATATGTACTATAGGTTTATAAAATTTGTCCTCAAAAGGACGGACTAGTTTGAAATTATTTGCTTTGAGATTTTTACATCTAAGTTATCGTCAAAATAAAATTTTAGTAGAAACTAGTTTTAACTATGGCTTTTACAAAGATTGAAAATGTAACAAAAAATTATTTTCTACATATTCCTTGCGTTTCAAAAATAATTATTTTTTACATAAATTATCTTTTGCGAAATATTGTAACAAAACTTATATGGTTTTCTGATTTGTGTTCCGCCATATTGGATCCGCCCTTTCATATTTTGAAACAATGGTATCTGATTTGGATTCAGCGACCTAAAAAACCTACATACGTCAATTTTGATAAATTTTCTAGCATTTTTCCAATTTATTGTCCGCCGCATTGGATCGGCCATTTTGAATTTTAATATTCTGATATCATATTTGGATTCAGCGACCTCCAAAACCTACGTGTGACCATTTTTGTAAAGTTTTTATCATTTTTCCGATTTATTGTCCACTATATTTGATCCGCCGTTCTGTGTTTTGAAATTATGATATATTTGGATTCAGCGACCTCGAAAACCTGAATTTTACCATTTTTGTAAAGTTCAAAACATTTTTCAGATTCATTGAATCCGCCATATTGGATCTGCTAAATTGGATCCACTATATTGGATCCACTATATTGGATCCCACATTTTGAATTTTAAAATTCTGTTATATTTGGATTCAGCGATCCCGAAAACCTAAACAAGGCCATTTTTGTATAGTTCATAACATTTTTCCGATGCATGGTCCGCCATATTGGATCAGATATATTGAATCCGCCATTTTTAATTTCGAAATTCTGATATCATATATGGATTCAGCGATCCCGAGAACCTAAGCGAGTTCCTTTTTTTATAGTTCATAACATTTTTCCGATGCATGGTCCGCCATATTGGATCAGATATATTGAATCCGCCATTTTTAATTTTGAAATAATGGTATCTGATTTGGATTCAGCGACCTCGAAAAACTGAATTTGACCATTTTTGAAAAGTTTTTATCATTTTTCCGATTTATGGTCCAGTATATTGGATCCGCCATTTTGAATTTTGAGATTCTGATACTATATTTAGATTCAGCGACATCGAAAATTTAAAGTTGTAACGTTTCTACAATTTCTCTGATTTATGGACTAGACCCGCTTTTCAAAAATTTGAAACTATGATCAGATCTGGATTCAACATTTTTCATATTAATTCAATCCGCCATATTGGATCCGACATTTTGGATCCACTATATTGGATCCCACATTTTGAATTTTAAAATTCTGATATCATATTTGGATTCAGCGACCCTTTAAACCTAAACATGACCATCTTTCTATAGTTCATAAAAATTTTCCGACGTATGGTCCGCCATATTGGATCAGATATATTGAATCCGCCATTTTTTGTTTTGAAATAATGGTATCAAATTTGAATTCAGTGATCTCAAAAACCTAAATGGGACCAGTTTTGTAAAGTTCATAACATTTTTACATTCTCATTCTAATGAGAAGGTATTGGTTTTATGTAAAATTTGACATAGTCGGTTTTCATCAAAT